>JAQGCC010004330.1:0-13362 GCA_034698905.1 Xestoiulus laeticollis | reverse complement strand
ATAGAAGTCATCAAAAGGTTAAAACGAAAGCAATCAGAGGGTTCAAAGTTTAATTTGGTTCCTCTTCAAACACTGCTCATTAATAATGAAATTTGTAAAAGAGCATCATATTGGTGAAAAATTAATGGAATTCAAACATTGAACGATTTGTTATGAAAACTAGGAAAATCATGACTAAATTAACATGCATCGTATATTATTGTTCATTACGTTTACATATTTAATGTATAGAATTAATATAAGAGCAGCATGAAATTGACACATTATCAGGGGAATATCTTTACCTGCTAAATGCAAAATGAGATGGACCTATATTATAATATTCAGTGCTAAAGCTTAATAAACAAACAAGCTCAGAGCAATTACAATCGCGAAACAGATTATATACATAAATCACGGATCAGGTTCATTAATTTATAATATTGTTAATTAAAATTAGCGCCAGAAGGTAGATATTTAATTCATAAGTGATCCTAATCATGTTGAATTCATTTTAGGCAACTTTGGAAAAAAATTCGACGAGCAAGACATGTTAAACACGGTTTACCTAACAGATTTATTTCCTTCTTATGGATTGAACTCAGTTTAATACGCAATATGAAAAAGGAAATTGAAAATCCCTGTGTTTTTCCACATCAAAATGAAAAATACAGCATCTCGGCAGATGGAATTTAATAAACGAGAGATTAAAAGTACTATGGCATCCGTACAATATATGCCCAAGGCAGTTTAAAGCTTGTAACTTATGTAAACATGACGTTTATTAAAATATATATGAGGGGGGGGAGAATAACAAAATGCACATTTCGAGTGAATGGGGGGTGAAGAATTGTAATAAAAACTCAAGTTTGAATTAATAATAAAAATTCCGTAGGATGACAGGAAAAAGTCATAGGGTAATGACAGACAACCATTAGATAATAAACGTGAAATTAATCTATTTCGAAAAAAAGGACTTGCATACAGTCCGAGGAAGTCCCATAGTTTTACTTCCTTTAATAAAAACAGTACTATGATGCAAATACGTGAACAAAATTAGCCACATTCCAATTTAAGATACTGGACTGACAATATCAATATAATCAAAATATCAAAATAATCAAGCAATGAATGGTTATGTTATACATGTTCATCAAAACCTGGGATATTGACCACCTCTGCATAGTGTAAACATTTTATAAAATGGTTTCAGAGCATATGTTTTCCTTTATAAAATTTCTCTGTATAATGACCACCTGTCTATTACGTACATGTACAGGTGAACATGTTCAATCTGCATGAGGGATAATTGAAGTCACTTGGAAGGAGAAATCCCTTTAGGGAGAAATTTAAGGAGAAATTGGGGAAATCCCTTTATGAGGAAATTTCAGGTGTAAAGGAGAAATTCCTTTATGGAGAAATTAAAGGGCAATGACATACAAGCTATCTTGCTTCCTGTTGGAATCCTAATTCAATAGTTTGCATTTCTCGTATATGAAATGGACATTTCAAAACAAATTTTCCAATTTCCATGACTATTAATGCATAGTGGTCACTTTTTAAAAATTATTTTTATTGCAAATGTTTTCCTTTATAAAATTGCTCTGAATAGTGACCACCTGTCTATTGTGTACAATGACCAGGGTATGCCATCTCTTTTTTAATTTTTCCATTGACGATACACCTACATGTAACAAGGCGACCATGTTCAATCTGCATTAGCAATAATTTTAAGTCACTTGTAAGGGGAAATCCCTTTATAGGTAAATTTAAGGAAAAAAGGGGGTAATCCCTTTATGGGGAAATTAAAGGGGAGTGACATACAAGCTATCTTGTTTCTTGTTTTAATCTTACTTCAATAGTTTGCATTTATTGAATATGGATGGATGGACATATCTAAACAATTTTTTCAATGAACATGACGTTTCAGTCTTTCAGAGACTCCCAAGCAGTAGGAAGTAAAAATTTGCCCAATAGGATCACCCTGTAAGGCTCACCAATTGGTTGTTTCCAACATATCCGAACTATTAAACGCTTATGTTACACCGAGTTTGCAATTTCATTGCTGGTAACAAAAACAATTGCATCGCGAATTCAAGGCAGACTGCTTTCGAGTTTTTCTTCCTTCGTAGCAATTTGATATATACGAAAGTGTTTAGGTTTAATCTATTGTGAACCCCCAAGAATACCGAGAAAGGCGAAAATCCCATTATATTATGCAGCAGCAGCAGCAGTAGGCTATAGCAACCACCACCATCATCATTCGCAGGCGTTTACTGCAAATCACTTTGGCACTCCATACTCCGAAATTTGTCCGAATCATGCAACAGTAAATAAGACAGCCAAAAGCTGCATGCAGCTGAAGGCCAATGGATCTCACGTAATAATAATGCCTACTTTTTTCTGTATCAAATAAAGGCTAGCGAGGCAATTGCTTTTATCACTTCGAATTACATCCCTGCTGGGCTACAATCTTCAAGCTCTATTTTCAAATGTATCTTGTATATAGTAAACAAACACTTGTTTAACTTCCAACGTCTACCATGTTCAACTTTAAACTCTTCCTAAAGTCTTTTTCACTGTATTGGTAATCATCCAATTGTAATTATTGAAAGATGCATTTTTTATGCAATGCCAATAGCCTATTTCGTCGATTAATGAAGATAAATACCTACTAAATTCATCATTGGATGTCTTATGAAATACCAGTGTTTTATAAATTTAAAAAATACTTTCATTTCTGGTTTTTTATAAGGTGGGTACGCCATACTTGTTCAAAATGCATTGCATATCATACATATGTAAAATTTTATTTATAATTAAATTTATAAAAAAAAATGTAGGCCTATAATGTTTAAGCTAAATTTTAAAAAAAATCAACATTAAAAATTTAGAAACAAAAAAAATAACAACAATATAAAAACTTCAGAAGATTTGTTCAGAATATGACTCGAATAAACCCGGGTGTTAGGGAAATTCCCTAACTGCTCACGCCTCACATTTTCTGATAGCTTCGCGCAGTGCATTGGGGATTCCCCTTATAATATTGAAATATCAGGCAAATAAAATACCGGTGCTGTAGATGCTTGTTTCAGGTAAGTTTTGTAATTAGGGAATAAAAATAATAAAACCTAGGGCTCGAATAAACCCCGGGTCAGTAAAATGGTGAAATGCAATACCATGCAAGTACAAAATTAATGCAGTCCACCTTTCACTTTGAATATATAACACCGATTTTCAGGCAAAAACTAAAATTTATTTAAACAAAATTAATTAGACCGTAAAGGGAATCCTATATCATATCTCCATAAATGAAGAATATTGCATATGGGGGGGGGATGGAGATTCCCTCTTTTATCCTTGAAATCACAGTAAAAATGAAGTTAACTTTATTTTTCTTGGCAGTGTCATTTCAAATTCGTTTAAAACAGATGTGGGTGGACAATTCGAGTTCATAGTGCTCAATTATAAAGACGTTTAGCACAGAAGACATGAAGTGCATGAGCATAAACACTGAAGCAGGGCTTCCATCAGAGCCATTGTAAAATAGTGTGTACCAGAGTAAAGGAAAGAGAAAAAAACAATAGGATAAGTCCCAGGTGGTGCAGTTTGATGTAGCAACAAAGTAAGGCGAGCCATCAACGTGATCCTTCTCATACATGAATAATATAGTGTGGGTAAAGTGCTGGCAAGTGATCGGAAGGGATTTGTGAGAAACCACTGGTCGATCAAACTTTTTTTGGTCGTTGACTCTAGCAACTCGAACAAATGTCTGGATGGAAATAGGGATTTTGGCTAAACATTTTTTTTTCAGTAGTCATTAGGGAAACACGTTTATCCCAGCTCAGAAAACAATGAGAATTTGTTGAGATGAAATATTGAGATGTCAGAACCATAAATAATGGTGTGTTAGCTTCACTTTAAACTAAAAGATGCAAAATTTGCCTCGCCAACATATTGCATTACATATCATTTATAATATAAATGTACATGTATATTTGCAGGAATCACGAGCATATATCATTTAGATTTCAATTTCAGGTGAAGCTTAGTTTCACTGTCCTTCAGAGAAAATGTCTGGTAGTATTTTATTAGCCAACAATATACTCTGGTAGGTAATGGAGCACGTCCAAATGACCTCCTTGTTTCCCTCTAAATACCCCAAGGAGTAATGCATTTCAATCTTGACCATTCAATCCATACATTTGGGAAATAAAGGAAAACCTTTCATTAAATTGGTTGACAAGATTCTGGCCAGTCATCAATCTAACATTAGCCAATATTAAAACGCAAGTTCAACTTCCTGTACGTGGCAACCAACGATGTTAAATGACTCGATCGCCAATATAAAGTCATTGGGGTAATTTCATTTTCTAACTAGACTAGACACACATACTTCGTTTAAGTCAACAATAGAGAAATACTACAGTACAAATAAATTATTTCGATAATCATTTATATGTTTAGCTTATTTACCATCCAACATTAGATGCAGTCAATTATTGTTATTGTAATAAAGTACATTTATGACAAGAGTATTTCCAGGGACAAAGGCATTTCATGTAATTTAAAGCAAACGATACGATTTTAAGAATTATGTAATATTACTGGAATATTTCCTTCCATAAGGATACAAGGAACAAATCTAAAGAAAACATACAATTGTATTCCAGCTAGAGAAAAATTATGATAACTTCATTTGCTGCCGTATTGATCCATGGAACATCTCATTTTTATGCCAATTAAAAATTATAAATCTTGTTGAGTAAATTTTTATTAAGATAGCTATGTCTCATAATATACTAATAAAATGTTATTACTAGGGGACTCATGCCACGGAGGTCCATAGAATAAAATCCATTTGATTTTGGAGTCTCAAAATGTCCCATTGGGTGTCTTATATAGTCTCACTTGTCTCATTAGCAAGTCTCATTGATCTCATATAGCCTCACTTGTCTTTTTAGCAAGTCTCATTGATCTCATATAGCCTCACTTGTCTCATTAGCAAGTCTCATTGATCTCATATAGTCTCACTTGTCTCATTAGCAAGTCTCATTGATCTCATATAGACTTATTTATCTCATTAGCAAGTATCATTGATCTGATTAGAAAGTTCCATAATCTCATATAATCTTATAGATTTCTCTATGAAACCTAATGAGATTTTTCACTATATCGGGATTGCATGCACACACTATTTCTTACACGTATAGGCAGTAATATCTCAGGTGTTATCTATGGCACAGGTCATATTACATCTGAGTCCTACACCGTTTTAGGAACCCTCCAACATCATGCAAGGTTGCATCTTCCAGAGATGGACAAGCTTGTTTGGATTTGGCAGCGCGTCTAAACTATATAGGGTTCTTATACCGTCTTCTTGAAAAATCAATGAAACTGCAATATCTTTTAACCTGTTCATGACATCTTCCATTAAGGTTTGATGAGTAATTTTTTTTTTCTCTTTCTCTCTCTTTCCCTTAGTAGTAAATCTGTTGCAAATTTGTTGAAGTGGAGGAGAGGAAAACGCGCCACTCCAAACTACTTTTCAGCCACTAGCACACGCTCGCACTTTGTCAATCTATTATTCGCCTACATCAAATAAATCAACGACCGAAGGTCTAACTCGAAGAATTAAAACAAATTCTCGTCAAGTGTAACGCAACTCGACGATGTTGTCAGCATTTCTCTCTGGATGGCCCGAGGGACGTCTTGCCCTTTTTTTTTTCTTTCAAATTACTCCCAGAAGATTGAAGATAAAGAGCTAACAGATTGCATCGGATGACCGACGCAACCTTTTTCATTCAGTTCGATACATTGTGTCGTGACCGTTGTCCATTTCGAAAAACGAATCTACGGTCGTACAATGTATAATGCTGGAAAATCGTGGTTAAATTACATGTATAAGTAATGATCGGCTTTATCGAGTCGTCCGAATGGAAACTTTGAAGGCAATGGTTCGTAAAAAAACAACCCCAGATGTCTGCTTTTAGAATCTACAAGCAAAAGCTTGATTCAGATTCAAGCTTTGAACAATAGACAAGGCAGCGCCATCTGTGCCAGTTAATGAAATCAATATATAGGGTCCCCACAGGTGGCGCTAGTGTGCTTGACATGCGCAATAGTTGAGCGTGGATCATATCTATTCAAAAAGCGCTTTGTGTATAATCTTACCTGGGTTTATTAAAGCGTTTAGTTGGACCTAGGATGTCGGAGTGAATAAACAAGTTAGTCATTGTGCCTTTGTGCCACGTCACTATAATTAAGGCTAAAAACATGCTGAAGCATGGATAAGAGAATGGCAAGCATGATTCTAAAATGCAGCATTCCGATTGGCCAATCACAAATTCCCACAATCGGGAAACCAATGAAAACGCTGCATTTCAAGGCCATGCCATCAATCCTTTTATCCATGCTTCAGAATGTTTTTACTCTTAAGCATCTTAAGCATATTTCCCATCTCCAGATGGGAAATATCTGGAAGGATGCCAACGGTAGGCGGTTCCATGCAGGTTCCATGCTAAAACAATTTCAGTTAATAGAGTGATTAAGCGGGTTTCCTTTAACCTTGACGACATCAACAGCACTGTTTTTGTTTTGCCAATGCGCATGCGTGGAGACGATTTTAATGGGTTTGTGGTTGAGAAGAGACGACAATTTCATTAGTTAACGTGATACCACAACGTCTTTGAGGAGCATAACGACTTTTAAGGCCCATAACGTATTGATGCGCATGCGTAATTTCTTTCAATTACGACAAAATAAAACTTGGATACAAAAATTGTGTCGATTTTAATAGCAATACTAAAAAATAAAATACGGGTATAGATTTCGTTGGGTTATAATAAAACAATGCTATGATTAGAACGAGTATAGGAACGGCAACATTTGTTACCACAAACTACAAACGTTAAGTTCAAATAATTGTCATTGCTTTATATAGTCTAAAAGCATCGTTTCGAAATAGCACCGTTTAGTTAAAAGCCACCCAAAACACCGCAATCTAACCAGACCTTAGTTACGACCTCCATTGACACCGATCAAAGAAGAACTTAACTCGTTCCATGGCAAATTATTCCCATATAAAGACCTTTGAAAGTTGAGAGGGTCTGGCTGGAGCAACTGAGGTTGGCAATGACACGAATTTAGAGAATAGGAGCTTGGGGAGAAAACAGAAAACGAGTTTAAAATCGATAATGGGCCACATGCGTGTCACCTGATCGATATATCATTCTCTAAAAACACCGTGTTACCAAATGGCATAAGAAAAATTCGACATAAGCAGACAAAGTAGACGCGTGTAATGGCCTACAGGTTAAGCCTAATAAGAGCTAGCAATGGCGTCCTGCGTGTATTTTACAATAAGGATGGTGGGGAATCGTCGCTAATGAACCCGTAATGGCTTCAATTATTCATGGGAGACAGTGGCAAAGTGGGGATTCTTGTACAGGCACCGAGATTAAAGGGATTACACAATCGCGAAGCACACGGCAACACAAGTTTAAAAGCATTGTCTCACGGGATAGTCGATGCTTGGCATTGATCAATATGGGTAATCTCGCTAACTTGTTCCTGTACCGACATGAGTCAAAAACGCACGTTCAAGGAGAATCTCTGAAAATGGTGCTGGAAATGCACTATAAAATGTGGGGTTCCTATGTATGCCACTGGTGGCGATAAAGTCAACATTGTTGCTAGTGAGACTTTAACTAATTTACAGCCTCTACATTGTTCTACACTCATTTTATTTAAAAAGGACCTATTAGTAGGACCGTATGCTCTACCTATTGAAAATTCTGGCACTTTAATTGCCCCCTGCCACACGGCATACTACATCAAGTTTTTTTAATATGAAAAATTCTGAATCGAATAAATTTTCTTTGCGATAAATAATTCTTGACTATTATTTAGTATATAGAAAATGGAAATTGTTTTAATTCTATCTTACTAAAATATCTGTTAAATTTAATCATTGGCTGCCCCTTGTAGCTGGGCAACAATACATACTCTCTTGTCAGCAGTGATTGCCACCTTCAGGGGCAGCATATTTCAATTCAATTCAATTCCTTACCCTGCAGTCAGCATGTAGTATGCCATGTGGCAGGGGGTAAAGTGACAGAATTTTTAATGGGAATTAAGAGTATACGGTCGTGGTCAATTTTTGGGGAATTAAGCCGCCATTTGGCCTTTACCAGGAAGGTTGTGGGAAACCATGAAAAACCACATACAGGATAGCCGTTTCGGGTTTGAACCCGGGTCTCCCGAAATCAAGGAGCTATAGCATAACCACTAAGCCAACCTTGTCGTATTTTAAAGCAATGCTATTTTTAAAGGTCACTAGTGAAATATTTCATTGCATGAGACCCTTTTGCTTATGGGATCATGGAGCGTCTCATTTGATACCAAATTGAAAATTAAAAATCTTGTTGAGAATACATTTATTAGAGTGGGATCTCATACTAGACTCGAATAATGTTATTAATAAGGAACGTCATAGAGTTCCATTAAATAAAAATCCTTTGAATTTAGAGCCTCAATGGATCCCATTGCTTGTCTTATGTCATAATCTCATAGTGCATCATAGTTTTGATCAATGATATCGAATAAGATTTTTCAATCTTGGAAGATGAACATGAATATGCAAAAGTAATAAATAAAATAGAATGGTGTCGCCTTTTAAATGTTTTGCAGTATATATTTCCAGTTACATTGTATTTTATAATGCATGGCAATCTGATATAATAATTTACTTAGCCTCACAGATTTGTACAGTAAATGTTCTAATGTATACTTTACAAAAAAATAAGATTAAAATTTGATATTGGGAAAATCCATTGCATCAAAAAATAGTACAAATTTAAAAACCAATAAAACATGGACTTATGAATGATACACGAGTTTAAAGTAGACCTTTTATAAAGAACGCTAAAAGCAAAAAAAAAAATCCTTCGTGTTATGCTACAATCTTGCTAAAACATAAATGCATAGAATGCCACAGGCATAGACGAAAACACACGAAATTAGATGTGAATGTGCCTCATAACGCAAACATACACTTAATTATAAGATACAAAAATGGAAAAACGTTAATTAGCGAAAACATCTTTCGGGAAAATTGCTTTTTCTCACTAACACCTTTATGTTCCCTCGCTATAGATACGAAATTTGGAAAACTGCAAATGGCAAAAACGATGCAAAATTTCAAGTTGAAATTCCCATTTTGAATCCTCATGTCAACTACAAAATTTAGCCATGTCGATGTGAATACACATACACGTCATAGCATAGTCCACGTGATTCAGAACATATCCATCCCCCTCTTCCTTTTTCCCCATAGGCACAACTCAGTATATAGGCTTCAATTTCGATGAAAGCAGTTGCTAGAATTTCTAAGCATTGGGTATGTTTGCTCTGGGTCTATCAAAAATCTATATGCATTTTCAATGTTTGAGAAACCGTACTCTCAGTGTATATATGCACACGTATAAAAGATAGAATAAAATCGAATTTTTTTTTTCAACATAGGCAAACAAAATGATGAAAAGCTAGTACAGAAATAAGATGGATTTCAATTCCATTTTCACCCATACAACTCTGTTCGTAGTAATTGACTTTAAAAGCACGACAAACAAGATATATGGGAGCTATTAAAATTCAGCTTGAAAAAAATGTATAATACAAGCAGGGACACAGACATAAAGTGGCTCTATATAAAAAAAAACTATATAGAAAGTACCGTTACGTACATGCATTTCATGTAGCAGTTTATCAGCATCAAATGCACTGAAATGTGTAACTAATAAATACAGGGAAGTGAAATAAGTAACAAGACAATTTGAAGATAAACTACATGAAGATTTACTCCCCGATAAAATCAATAAGTTTACATGAACTTATAGTAAGATTCAATTCTATCATATTTTGAGAAATTCGATCAAAACAATTGTTAGTCCATCTATCATCTAAGTTAACAAAGCTTAACGCCAAAAATAACACAAATTTGCCATGTATTGTAATATATTTGGGTTTGGAGAGTTTTCCATATGCGCAATTTTCCGGTTGGTCTGTCATTTATTACATTATTTATAAGTATGCATTATACACAAACATACAAATGTATAAAGTTAAACCTGCTAAAGGTGACCACTCAGAAATTGGCCAAATTCGGTCACTGTACACAGGTGGCCACTATGCTTGCCCTTATGCAGAGGTGGTCGCTTTACAAGGTCATAGTGTAAGTACATGTTGTAAGAACATATTGGACAATTATCTCTGACAACATAATAATAAATCAATCATTATCATTTTAGCATCACTCATCCACAACCTACCAATGATCCCAGTTTGGGTGTTAAACGAACACAAATTGGCAAAGTATGATATTCAAATTGAATTACACTGTACAAATAACAAATTTAAAGATATAACCGCACGAAACAGAACCCAGTCCAAAACTGTCCGAAACAAAAGTCCAAAGGACACAATCGTGAAACACCAACAAAGATTTGTCAAATCCAGGATTAATTTATCAGTTTTTAATTTTCGATTACAATAATCGAAGTTTGGCGCAACTCGACGTAAATAAATAAAAACGGCAAAATACAATGGAATTATAGAACCCAACGTTTCATCCCCTAAAGGGATTAAACTCACGCTGCAATGCACTTTAACAAATGATTTGGCAGCAGAATAGCTGCATGTTGGGCAAGGGTGTCATCGTCAAACAGCTGCTGAATATGAGGCTGATTAAACACAAATGTAGTTGCAGGGCAGATAGATATATAACCAAATTTTGCATACATGCACTCCGAAAATACACAAACGATTTTTCATTGCCTCCGAGGCACGATGCATATAAGGGGAAGCATTCATCTCTACAAGTCTGAATGCCACATCGGCCTATATAGATCCACATCAATAACCGAGGATCCCCCCCACATATAATGTACATACATTCACAAACGCAAAAAAAAAAAAAAAAAAGAAAATCATCTTTCGTATTTCATCGATGCATCGTGCATTAACAACATACATGTCAGAATGCAATGCCTGCAAGAACATCCCACCAAATTATTACGAATTACTTGTATAGCTTAAGTTTGTCTATATAATGGCGTTTTTTTTTATCCTCTAACATTACGGGCATTGAAAGCACAGCGATGACATGCTGCAGCTTTTTCATTACATTTTCCGCACGTACAAGATCGTTTTTATGTTTTGTTTTTTTGAACCTCTCTCTGAAAGGAATTTCTGAAGCTCAGAATTTTTATAAAGGATCAGGTGGAAAAATGCGTTTCCAACATTCTGAACAAATTCCATCCATTAGGGCTAAGTGCAAATGCGAAAACGCATTTTGGAAAAAACAAGGCAAAAAAAAAAAAATGGAATTCAGAGAAACCATCGCCAAATATCAAGATTCAAAAATCTGTATTACATCGAAGTGAATTTAAAGCGTATCGAATGTATTCAATGAATCCCATACTTAAAAATTACACCATTATAGAATCTTTATCAACAAAATGCATGAAACTACACAGTATCAATTATCCATATCTTCATTAAAGCCAGAATTTAATTTTCTAGTAGAAATGTTAAATAAGGACACCAAATTTCGTACTTCAAAAGTTTTCGGATGATTTTAATAGCCATTAATGACTAGTTAAAATCATAATGTAAATGAAGTTTAATATAGTGATAAAAGCAAAAATGTCAAGAGATAGAGATAACTTAATAAACTTTTAATTTAATAGAATAAAACTTAAAATATTTTTATCATCTCAAACCTCTATTTTCAATGTTTCAACACAGCTAAATTTTATATTAATTTAGAAAAATTAAAGCACGAAGTCGAATGATCAACATAGGTCTACAGTTATAATCTGAGAATAACACTACGACTGCTAAATATTTATTGATTAAATAAAATTATTAATAAATGAGTATGATTTCCACATTTAGTAATTCGACCATGACAAGTTTGGACAATGAACATTTTGATATAGCAATGAAAAGACAGAAATGCAGTCTTATAATTTTTTAATGTCTTATTACTGCTTTGAATTTCAATGAAATTTGATACGTGTCATTGCCTGATCAATACATATTTTTGTTTACTAAATCCCATAGAGCCCATTTCTGGGAATTCATTTTTGTTTTCCCCTGTGCAACTGCATTATCTGAAATATAGACAGTTATAGTTTTGTTAGTTTTCCATTGAGTCGTGTTGCATTTTATAAAAATGCCATTTCTCTAAACTCCATCGTAGTCTACAGTTTTTTCCCCATCCCGAATCCTGCTGTTTATCGCATACTTTGTACGAAATTAACAACCCAGTCCGCCATTAAGAGACATAACAAACGCTAGAATGGTAGCTTTAAGAGGAATTATGGGTCCTTAGAGTTTTAATAGCATCAAATTGCAGACTAAATACACGGAGAAAAGGCTTCCAGGAAAAAGAAAAAAAAAATTACGGAACTGATGGTCATCGTCTGGCAAGGCTAAATTCACAAAAAAATGGGTGTTTTGTGGCTAGCTGCCAAGTGGACAAAGAGGTGTCAATGGTCATTGGAAACGAGCAATTGAAGCTAACCCTAGAAGGAGGCTTAATGTGTTAAAATGGGACCATTTGTATGTATTTGGTTCTTCTATTCTTCCTTCCTTCCTTTTGCAATGACATTTACACATCGGTAGACGTCTGTCTCCCATCTCACTTATCCCTTTTGGCGACGTTTTTGCCCATAAAGTCTTTACTCCAAATTCGCTCGTATATTTGGATTAAGCCACAGCCAATAAAAGCAAACCGAGTATCAAACTGAAATAATTAATAAGTGGAGACAAGGAAAAACCTTAAATGGCAAAAAGAAACAGTTTGGTTTTAGTGCTTCCATAAGAGCAGAAGGAAAATAAAAAAAAGATATTACTGACTGCATCCCCACGCTGTTACTCAAGAGGATGAAATTGCGATTATTTCAAGATAAGCAGCCATTGCGTTTATACCGTGTTTATAAAAAAGGTCGTGCATTGAGGTTATCAATTGCAACAAAATTCACACAAGTCTTTCGTTATGAAAGTGTGACATCCATCCTAAATAAATATGGATTGGTTAGGATGTAGTCAAAATCAAAAATTTATTATTGCAGAAACTGATAGACGCTCTTAACTAATTAAGGGAGATCTGAACTGCATGTTTTGCTATGGGGAAATTTTAAAATTTACTTTAAAAAAAACTACTTGTTATAATACAAAAATAAAAATTGATAAAAATGCAGTATTTTTGTAGTTACTGTATGATCAAAATTTTATAATTTTTCCATTTATAGGGAATTTTTAAAAAATTAAAAACTAAAATACTTATCATTTTTTTGGAATACACACCGTGCGAGT
>JAQGCC010004329.1:0-13362 GCA_034698905.1 Xestoiulus laeticollis | reverse complement strand
GAGCTACACAGACTACGTGAATGTCTACGTAAGAATTCTCCATTGGAAAGGGTATGGTTGAAAGCCCCCTTAACTGATGAATCCATTTGTTATATACGAGGATGTTCTGGATAATTCATTTTTTAAATTTCTGAATTTCATTTTCACATTATATATGGGGTTTGATTCTTATTAGCAATCAAAATTTATAATACAGGGTTTTAACTTTTAAATCTTGCTGACGCCATACGAAAAGAATCTTGAATTTAGAACCCATTTAGGAATCTGTGAAAATGCATGTCGTGAAAGTACTGCAGTTGGAATAAGTTAGAAAAGGCACATTTTCAATACTTTCCTTATTGTAGACTACCGGTGCCTGCATGATGCTGCGTTTGACTGTGGTGGAAAGTGTCCAGTATTGAATTTGTAAATGTTTTGGAAGGACTATCATGCACTCTTGCCATTAATGGCAGCAGTCATTGCCTACCAAAATTCATCGGCTCGAATGGCAAATGAATATTAACTAACCATTGAGGGGCATATAATTCATAGTGATGCTAGCCGCCTTTGATGGAAATAAGTTTTGTCATCGAGCATGAACAATCAAAACTGCTAGCCTACTTTTAGAAGAGAGACTTTAGATTTGAATTGGATTGATAGCCCAACACTCGTAGTAGTGAACTTAAATATTGGCATTCCAAAGAATCTCAAAAATGAACATTCATCTCAACTATTCCTACAATTTTGATTTTGGGTTTTCTCGGTAGCCTTAGGGTATCTACTTTTTGATGAAGAGCAGCGTTTTCCAATGTCATGCTAAGATTTTTTTGCGAGCATGTTCTCGTCTGATCCTTTGCAATATCTCATTGGCATGTGGGATCAGGGGATGTCGTTTACTCCACGCGTAAAGGCCGATGCTTCGATGAATTTAAGAGCTTCTTTCGTTACTTTCATACGTTTTTTGAAATTGCTAAAAGCATTCTTTGCTAGCTAGAATCTTGCCATTTCAGAGCAATTTAAACCGCATTGTCTCAAAGCAACAATGCACAGCACTCCGTACGTGTGGCGTGAATCTAGTAGTATTCCAAATAGTTGTCGATAAACACTTATTCGTTACTACACCGTGTCAATAGTTTGGAAAGAGTCACAAGATTGGCCAGAATTTTATTCTCGCATTGTTGAAGCTTATAAGTTTAGTTGGGGGAAAGTTTTCAAACAGATACAGATATGGAATGTATTTTACGTATTTTGCCAAAAGTGGCAGTTGGATGCAAACCATTTAAAATTATAACGATTTTTAAGATTATACTGAAAATGGGAAAGCTGATATGTTTTTTAGAAAAATTGGCATTAGTCATTACATTTGAATGTTAGACTTTGGTGCATAGTATGTATGAAATTTCTTTTTCTGTATATCTTAGAATGAAGTGCATAAATGCTACATTCTATGAAGAGTTTGTACAAAAAGGAATATGTGTTTCTGCTTGTGGAAGTGAAAAACTAAAGATTTTTGTCGCGACATGGGAAACGGATATCCTGTGTTCTGTTGTTTCTGCATGAGAGAAACATTGTTTTAAAAATGAGCAAGTGGAACATTTTGTGAAATAATTAAATTGCATGCGAATCCATCCATCCGTGCTGCCACCTTCTAATGAAACGTCCGTTTTTACTACTTTGTGGTTCATTGAGTTCAATTATGGAAAACTTGCTTCAATATTCACAGTACTAGTAGAAACTGCTGCTTGCCGACTAATCAGCTCGATGTAGATAACTATATGTATATATACTCTGTTATAAAACAAGGCCACCTGTGCTGTAATATGTCTACCGCAGAATTTTTTTGTTTTATTATGGACATTTTGAAACAAAACAGTACGTCTGTAACTGTGCCCATAGATTCATTTCTATCAGAAGAGGCAATCTTTGAGCACAAAAACCTGGCATTGTTTAATTTTTTTGCTGGTATCGAAATCTCATTCATTCTGTGTGTTTGTGTATGTGAGCTCCTGGCCATTGATTTTGTGCGATGACATTTTTAGTTTTCTTCATTACATGGGGGAAATATTAGCCAAGAGTGCTGACGTATTGTTGTATTTCAGAGTTATGCTTAATAATTAAAGTGCTTTGAAAGTTTCTTTATCTTGTTGTTGCGATTCAATTTCATAAATTAACTACGCCTGGGCAATATCATTTTATCAAATTATTAGCACCACTCAGAATATTCGTTATGGGCAAGACTTGTGCTCTTATGGTGTTTTTTGCTGACAAAATATATTGAAACATTTGGAATTAACGAAAAATATATATATGGGGAAATCTTAGAACGAATTAATACAGCTGTTTTAATTTAAATTTTTAAGAAAAAAAAATTGTAAATATTCTTTGAACATTTCTCTACCATTTGTCGTTTTTCTTTTTTTATATATATTGTCGGGTTTTTTATAAATTAAAAAATAAAAAAAATAAAAAATCCTTACAATTTAAAATTATTTTTTTATTTTTAAATTTATAAAAAAAACCGACAATATATATAAAAAAAAAAGAAAAACGACAAATGGTAGAGAAATATTCAAACACATATTTTTTTCTTAAAAATTTAAATTAAAACAGGAGCTGTATTCGTTCTAAAGGCGGGTTCACACCACGCGAAAATGTAAAACAAAAACTGTTTTACAAGACGATCTCAAGCCGTGTTCACACCACGTGAAACCCGGTGATCTACACCACCAACCTTGCTTATATGGGGAAAGATTTCAAATTAGTTCTGCTTCTGTTGAAATACAAATTCCAGAAACATATATATGCTTCTGAAATTTTTTAAAAAAAATGTATTATATAATACATTTTAAAAAAATAAGTTAATTATTTATCTTGAACTCACTCAATATACTTTATATACTAGATTATTTTATTTTAAATTTAGCGGGTGTATTGCAGTAATCCTGCAATACACCCGCGAAATCATTTTCTGCATGTTCAGTTTACTCTCACTCGATAGTTTGCAAAATCGATTATTGTTTCGTATATTAATTCTTTTAATGGGTCCCGAAAAAATGCCTTTCATATTTGGATGATGTCCGGTAGTATGAATGTGGTTTGGTAAACTTCTATTAGTATTCTAAAAAAATAGGTCTGAATTTTAATTTAATTAATCCCAAATGTTTCATTATTTATAACTTTGGTTAAATATTTTTAAATTTCCCGGGAACTACACAACTTTCTAATTTCATTCCTAGGTGGCGCGAGAGGTGTGGGGCCTGTGTGTAAAGAGTAGTCTGCTACTGTAATGTGAAGTTCCATGATGGAGACGCCAAAAATTAGTAAAAGAGAAGCTAAAGTTACTTCTATTAGGAAGAAATCGCAAAAAAAGCAAAATGTGAAAACATTACTAACAACTCCTTATCTGGCAGACTGGTAAGTTGACACAATCGATTGTCAGAAAGTCCGTTTTATGCATTGCATTCATTGTACGTGACGACACGTGCGAAGGCATCATTGATATGACATCTGTATTTCGTCAAAGAATTTATATATAGTTAGCTCAGCTTAGCTTTCCATCGCTCTAATCTCTATATTAAAATATTCCAAGCAAATCAGTGCAAAATTAGGGCATTGCACATCAATTGTTAGTGGAAAGCTCACAATAATCAAAACATCCATAAACTGTACATAAACGTACATGCATGTAGCCTACCTGTATTGTAGTTGCCTATCAGTACAATTCTACAAGATGAAATATATATTTCTAATTTGATATATTTAACATTACAGGCCAGACTTGCCCACGGACGATGAAAAATTGATTTGTGAGGAAATTAAAAGGTTTGGTTCAAAGTCATTTCACTAAAATTTTGCTTTTTTCAGTTATTTTAAAGGTAATTAAACATATAAAATCAATTTCATTTTAGTCAATTCTCTTTAAGTTTAGATGACACGGTTGTTTTATATTTGTATCATTTTGTATCATGCAATTAAGCCTCATAAATTCTTATTTTGTTTTCCAAATAGGGTTTTTTCTTCAATATGTTTAAACAAATCAACAAAAGTAGATCTTGGCGATGTGTCAAAAATAACCAACAAGGAGAAAAATTCTTTGAAAAAAGAAAAATTAAAAAAAACCTGGTCTAAAAGCAAAGAGCATAGGTAAAATTATGCTGAATTCATTAATGAAATTATTTGCTTTTCTTTATCAGATTTTTTAAGCTATATTTGCATAATTTTATTATCCTTAGACGTCATTTAACATTTGGACTTCAGCAAGCTATTCGATGTTTGGAAAAAAACGAGTTATCTGCTTTGCTTCTATGCCGTGATATAAAACCCTGCATGATGCTTGAACCGCTTTTACCTTTGTGCGGAACACGTGATGTTAGTTCTGCTGCAATACGTAATCTGGGACCAACACTGCAATCGGCCCTGAATTTCAAGTCTTGTAGAGCCCTTGGTTTCAAGGTAAGCTGACTGAAAACCATTTAAATAATATATTGTTTTATATTGTTATATATTTTCCTGGTACATAATGTATACATTTAAT
The DNA here is from genome assembly GCA_034698905.1 of Xestoiulus laeticollis. Classification (NCBI taxonomy): domain Eukaryota; kingdom Metazoa; phylum Arthropoda; class Diplopoda; order Julida; family Julidae; genus Xestoiulus; species Xestoiulus laeticollis. Next base: position 8,849 of record JAQGCC010004329.1, on the reverse strand, counting down.
ATGTAACGGTTGAAAATTATTTTTACAAAACAGCACAATGATGCTGAACATGGCTTTTTTACAAACGAATTTTCAAATCAACCTATAAATCGAAAACAAAAATTGTTTTCTTTGTAATTTAGGAGGAAGTTTCCCGGAATGAAAACAACGTTTTTCATAACCTGTTAAAACTCATAAAAACGAAAGTTTTGCCACTGATAACAGGTCCCGAACACCTCATTGATAATTCCTCCGAATTGCCCCCTCTCAGTAAAATAATCCCTACTGGCAATGAAATAAAAAGTCCAATTTCACTGCCCACTACATCCGAAGTAGCGACTTTACAGGATTATAGTCATTTATATATCATGAAGAGTGATGTAAAGCCACTCAAGGTTCCAGTTGAAGGTGAATTTTTTGCTTTGGAAAGAGATCCTAATTACATTGCTGTAGAACAAGCTAGAAAACGCAAACTTGATGATTCCGAGTATATTTCTGATCATCTAAGATGTAAGAAATATAAAGGCATGAAGTTTAAACAATTAAAAGCTGCTTTGGCAAAGGCAAAAAATACTGACAATAATAAAAAAAATTGAGAAAATAAAGAATTGTACAGATGATAATTATTAAAACTTGTTTTATTTTGGTAATGTTTCTGATTTAAATACGTTTTTATTAGCCACAAGGCAAAATAATTGACATGTTGAAATATACGTCCCCTTATCTCGTAAACCATGTATGCAAACAAAAAATTGCTTAGAATGAAAGTTATGTTGAAGGGCCTATTTCTTGTCATAAAAATTAGCCGCCACCAACAAAAAAATTTCATATCATACTTAGCGATTGAGTATGTTATGAATTAATGTTGTAAAAGACGTGGTTTTGACATGGTCTTATTTAGCTGCAAATATAGCCTACTGATCAATTTACTATTGTAGCATCTCAGGAACACCTGAGATTGGTGCATATATTGTTGGAAAAATTGTTCACAATTCACCTAATGTGGGCAAAGTATACTATTGACTAGATAAAATTGTTTTACATATATTTACAAGTAGAGCTCAAATTAAAATACACAAGAAAATTTTGACTCTTGGTTGTTAAAAAAGAAAAGTTTTGATGATGCAAATGTAGTAGTGCCTTTCATCAATAAGTTATTTCCATCCTTAGGCATTCTCCCATGACCCAATGCGTTTCAAAAAGTACACAAGCCTACATAAACGATTTGGTAATAAGCTATACATTTATTTACAATGATGGAATGAGACACGTTCAACGCGCGTTTAAAAAAAACTAATGGCATTTGTAGCCCGAAAACACTGATGAATGCATTTGTGAAACTTGAAAAGTCACTTTTGTCCAAGGATGATCTTAACTTTGGTCGGGATGAAATTATCACAGGTAAACTGTCCAACGCAAACAGATTTCTTGCTATCTTGATACACTGAGAGATGAAATGTCTTCCGAATTGCAATATGTTTGCTGATTCACTGCCTGCATTAAACCCTGTTGAAAGTTTTTTAGAAGTTGGACAAGTGCTTTCCGCTTAAACCTCGATGCTTCGTGAATAATGTCTCCAACAAATGAGATGCGCACTTCCGTGTTTCCCTGTACTAGATTTAGATGTTCAAATAAAACCTTAAAATCTGAAAAAAAACAATAAATTTATAGCACGGTTAACAGTTTTTTCTATTTAAAGTTGTGCAAGACGTTTCTTCTAATGTTATCTTACACGACTGGTTGAAAAATTCAGGTAATCTGGCAATAAAACTGAAACAGTCAAATATTGCCAATTTTTTTTATTGTGAAAATGGGTTTTATAGCCAATGAGCAATTACACTTACTTCTACCAGGTTTCCTTAATTCCTTGAACACAACAAGCCTTAATTTAGCATTTTCAAACTTGGCAGCTGCTATATCCATTTTATTATTAATGTTATTGTTTATGATTTCCTTTTTGATGCTCTTTTCATTTACAATATCAGGACTGAAGAGATCTGTTGATTGCTGCCTTTCATCAAGGTGGTTATCCAGACTAATGGTATCCTGCATCATTCCTGCATCGGTGTCCACCAACAATGGCCGGTAATCTAAAAATTAACGTATCAAGGTAATTTCCTTCTTTTCAAACGCAAGTTTAAAGTTCTGTTGAAAATGGCAATGCTGGATTAGCATACCTGTTCCGTTTATCTGTAAAGGCTTTAAACTTCTATCCACCAAAGTTAACCTCTCATCTTCCATTGCTAATGGCAATGGCGATGGCGATGGAGATGGACTTCCAGGTGGTGTAATAATAGTAACAGGAGGTGTTATCGGCCTTCTGATTGGAAGATCACGGGGTAATGGCCCAGGTTTTCGTTTATTTGGCCGTGGTGATCCAAGCATCGCTTCAGCTGTTCTTTTTGATCCTCTTGTTGGTGAAGAGCCTCCTCCCACCAAATCGATATCAGCTTCATCGACCATCATTCTCTACAATAAGGAAAGTACAGAATTTTAAGGATTAGTAATTATCAATCGGCAGCTCATACAAATTTCGTAAAGCAAAACTACACCTTTGCATCAATTACGAAATGTATCGTTACCTTATCAATCTTGAATGGATTTCCAAACATGTGTTGCCGAACCGGGGCAGATTCAATTTCCCGTAGAGGTGGAGGTATCCTTTTGAGGTATTCTTGATAATTACCCATTTGCCCAACAGGCATATTATGTAGTTGATCTAAAAATCCCAATGTGTCCTTTGATTAATTAAGGTCTTATTCTTCCACTCAAATACAATACAACACAAAGACTTAATTTACCTTCATCCTGTAACCGGGTGTGAGCAATAGACGTTTGCAAATAGTTGGCACGCATCCTTGCTATCTGATCCAAAAGTGTCTTCCTGGGAATGTCATATGGATTTCGATAGCTCTGGGTCCTTAAGTCCTTGTCCTTGATTCCAATCATGAATCCGCTAAATTCTGCTATTTGTTCTTTTAATGAAACGAACCTATCTGTAAAGCAAATTTTAACCGTTAAGAGCTGAAGCCAATTCTACTTATCGGCTAAACAATTTTCTAGATTTCTCAATTAATTTTTTTTGTCAAACACTTTGCGAAATTCACAAATTTCTAACCTGAAAGACTGTGATTTGAAGAAACTCCAAGGTCTTTCCTAGGATCAGATCTTGGAATAACTCTTATTCCATCCGGAGCTTGGGGTTTACCGGTTCCTACGGATACTATTAATTTCTCAAACTCTGCCTTTGCCTAATTGCATAAATACAGTATTTAATTAGTAAATTTTACAGCAAGTAAGAATTAAAAATGGTAAAATTCTGAAATACATTTTTATTTACCTGATTTTTCAATTTCTTCAGATAATTCAGAACACTGTAGCTTAAATAGTTCTCCATACTTTCCGGGACTAGATTAGGAGCTCCCATCCGTTGTAGAGCACGTTTCAAATTCTATTTTTAATAAAAATAACAAGTTTTTAGCGTTGGAATCAATTTGAAAATAAGGCCTCCCACAAAAAGATAACATGCTAGCTTCACTCACTCCTGCGTAATAGAGCGGCATATTCTTCAGATAACTGTCAAATTGTTGCTTCCATTCTTTCGTTGGCTTTAATCGGTGTACCTTAAATAGTTCATCTGTCCAATTACACAAATTTGCAAGCATAGCAACAAATAGGATTAGTGGCAACACTGATTTTAAAACTTCTTTGGAACATTTCAAAATTTCACATTGTTTTGATAAGAAAAAAAAAAAAAAGATTTGAGAACTGTACGTCTAAAAATGTCAATCAATAATTGACAAATAATTGCCTTTCCATGAGCAAATACTTAGGGTGACTTTCAGATTTTTATATTTACCAATCTTCAGTAATTATCCATTATATTAATCATACTGTATATTTAGAAAAAAAGCTGCATATGTACTAATTGTAATTTCAAGTTTTTACACTTTACCATGAATTCCAGTTTGCTTTGTTTAAAGTACTAAACTCGGAAGATAAGCATAAGAAATCTGACAGACAACCTGGTCCTCAAAATCTAATATTTAACACCATCTTACCTAAAAGTGGAAGAAGCACCGGGTAATTATAAGGCATAACGAACAAGTTGACACACTGAAGGTTTGTGCTCGCTTTTAGATATCCAAACGGATAACCTAGCTCAGTGTTTTTGTGGCTGTTGCCGATGAACACCTGAAATGAAAGCAATGTTTTAATAACCGGGCTGGCGCGAAGTAATGGTAAAATACAAGGCAACTTGTAATTTACCTGCCAACAAGCGGTTGGCTGCTTCCGAGATAAAATATGCAGCGTTAGTGGACTTGGCTCGAGTTCATATTTGTCGAACGGCAAATTGTCGATAACCATAGGATCATTATTCTGGCATGTGAATTTCACTACAGGATGAGCCGTTCTTGGTGGCTGGAAAAAATGACATATCAAGTTGCATGTTTTAGAGACTAATATAGAATCCAATTTTTTTTTGTGCAACTTACCAGTGCCGGAGTGTTTACGTCCGGCCAGAAACCTTCCGGGAGTGGCCAGTGACCAACCGAATATCCTTTCTGAGCAGACCGGTGAACGTATATGAGTTTACGACAATTGTGCCACAAAGTGTTGTTTTGAAGTGAAGATGGAGACGTAGGTGTCGATGGCCTGGGTGGCACTGTTCCATTCTGAGTTATTCCGAGAGGCTTACCAGGGTCTACTTTTTTGTCCGGAAACTCTATTTAAAAATTGCAAGAACAATAGCTATGTAGAATAACAGCAGTACGGGCAAACTAGATTTCTGCTAAAGACAATTATTATGCTGGACTCTGGTAACTGGGTGTTTTGTGCCAGCAGCAATTTCCAGATAAAATCGTCTATTAGCAGGTTTTATTTAGAATTGAACTCACCATCAATTTTTAGCCCATTTTCTAGGTCACCGTCAGATTCACCAGACCGACCTGAAAGTTAATCAAACATGAATATTTGAACACCATACATTTTCACTACATGTATATTTCACCAGCTGAAAAAGCAAATAATGAATTACATTGTACAACTTACTTTCTACAATTGGTGGTGGGTCAGGACCAATTTTTTCAAAATGAATTACGACCCCACTTTGCACTTTTTGGACCAATGACTCCAAACACTGAAGTAACATACGCTGAGATGATACCGAATAGGATCGTCCTAAAAGTTTAAAAAAAACTTTAATAAAGAAATAACTTAATGTCAAGGAACAGCGAATTTTTAAAACCCACCTCCTGTAACTTCACACATTGGGTCGATTGGCGACATGTCCGATGGAACCATGGCAGTGGGGTCTCGTTCGACCGAAGGCGCACCAGATAACCTCAGCACCAAGGAGAATAACCTTTGATCCCACCGAAAAGGCTCCTTGGTAAGTTCAGAACCAGGAATCGGAGAATGCATGGGGAGGTTAAGCTAACAATGATATGATGCAAACATGTTTATTAATTTTATTTAGAGCTGCCAAGAAAAGTTGGCCATAAATATAATAGGACCTACATCATCTTGCACGCCCATTGTTGTTGATAATTTGCATCCATCAGTGATGACTACAATCACTGATGGCTCCAGATAGTATGGGCATCTTCCCTGAAATTTTAAAATTAATTTTGATAAATGTTATACTTTAAAATAAAATAAGAAACATGGAAGCTTTGTGCAGTCCTGATAAATCCCTACCTGACCGTATGTATCAATTCCTGTTTGCATTCTGTTAACATTAAGGACATCAAAAGCATTCTTCAGTGCAGCACCTAAGGTAGTCATCCCTACTGCTTGAAGGTTTTTTAGTTCATTTGCAAAGACTGTATGATTCTCCTTCCATCCAGCCTGAAATTAAAATTTTCAATATGTTGGACATTGCCTTGCTAGGTGTTTATTGAAAATGTTCAACAAAGAACATGTTTCTTCATGCTTTTTAAGGTTTCATGTACCAGTAAGCATATGTATCATGCCACTGAAACGATTGGAGTGAAAATGACTTTTCTTTGAAGTAGAATATTGGCAGGGATAATTTGATAATGAAATCACATTGTTAATGGTCATCAAAACAATATGCCTATATTGACTAACTCCAATTCATAACTTGTGAAAGTGAAAAAAGTTCTGATGGAATTTATAATTTTAAGTTTATGTTTTATGCGATCAATTTGTTTTCCAGACATTTTTGTATACTGGACGTTTCCGCACAATTTCCCACACCCAGGTTTGGCATCTATTTTCAGCAATGTGGATTATCTTAGGTTAGATTGGGTTAAGTTGCTAACGTTAATGGTGTCGTGAGATGTGCGCATGCCTCTCAACTAGGTGGAAATTTTTCAAATGGGAAAATTCCTTATGTGACAAATATTTCGGTTGAGCTTGAACCTTTTTTTCTATGCACATTAAATATCTCTTCGAATTGGGCAGTGATGGAAGCCAATTCCTTGGTATTGGTGTTTACCCCTCGCATTGCATTTCCAGCTGTTATACAAATTTACAATGTTAAAGTAAAGTTAAAAAACTTGTTAATAATCATAAAAACAGCCGTTGCATTGCAGTTACAACTGTTAAAAATCATGATAACAAACAATCAGGTTTATAGGTAAAGTGTGAGAAAACAGTCCTATACAAAAATGTCATATAGAACAGATCAATACAAGAATGTAGGAATCCAGTCAAAAAATCTAAATGTGAAAACTTTAAACTTCATGATAAATAACCCAAATTTGTCTGCTACATTGGCAGCCATTTCGTAGTAGGGAACTCCCCTATGGGCTGAAGTGGGCGAGGCCTCGTAGCAAATGCACCTCTGCCATTGGACGGCGTGACGTCATTCCCTACGTCACAGTTACCCACAACCCCTCGCTTCTCACAATCTCCAGTAGAACAAGATGGCGTCGTGAATGGTTCGGCTCGGTTCCACGCTCCGTCAACGCTTATTTTATTTTGTAGAAAGTGAATATTTCACGGCGAACGTGATTCTCCCTCCAGAAAAAATCGAGCTGAAGACGTCAATGCGGATTACCTTCTGTCCAATAAAAAAAAAACATCTGCGACTAAAATGGCTCAATGTGGCTGTTTTACCTTTATGTTTGCTGGGGGTTCTTCGAACGTCAACAACATGTATCTATCGCCTCGGCTAGCCGGATCTCTTTGACGGATCTGTAATAAAAGGTTGTTGACTTGCTAATGGGTACGCTAGAATTCCGATTTTCTTCGAAATAGTCGATAGATTTCTCCCGCTGAAATTACCTTTATGAAAGTTTCAACAGCGCCCTTGGCTACGTCTAGCAACGTGTGCCTGCCCCCGAAGTAAGCCCGCTGATTCATTGTTGCGCTGGTGTCGATTAAAAATAATATGATCGTCATATTTGTAGCTTCCAAAAATCAAAACAGGGGGAAACGAACCCTGGGAAAAATGTGGAACCCGGCCTCGCATTTGTTGGACAGAAAATGGCGACGAAAGAATAAGGGCTCGAGACAACGTTCGGCATCCCCCGTGCTACAACCTCATTGGTCCTCCTGGAGTCACGGGGTCAGCTTTTCATCGTGCCTATTGGCTAAAGACAATTTCCGAAAAAAATGGCATCAACGCCTTCTTTTTACCCCTTTGCTGCCCCACGGCGCCGACGACTGGGCTTATGCCAAATTACAGGACAAAGAAACGTGTCATCCCCTTACCGTTTATGTAAGGTGGAATGTGATGGCAGTAAGATCATTGGGGAAAAAGATTGATATGGATTCTATTCGATAACTTGCATTTCAGGTGCTTTTAACAATAGGTGGGATGGTCGTGCATATGACGTCGTTGTATTTTTATGCAATCGTTCAAATTGAATTTTCGATTGCCTCAAAATTTTCACTCTTCAAAAAATAAACGATCGTCATTTGTCTAAATAAACAACCAAAGATTCCATTCACTATTTTATACACAGCGTGCTCCATTCTTATTAACATCGAACATCATAAACCATGATTCAGGAAATATTGGAGATACGAGCTACAAATCAATCTTATCCATTTCTAGGTTATACAATACATGTAGATCAAACTTTCGATTTTTTTTTCGTGCATCTCGTACTAGACGAGATAAAACGAGAAGGCGGGAAATCGAGCTTATTTTGGCGCGGTTTTATCTTCTGTTTCTCCAATCTCCATCACAAGATCTTCTCATTCTGCAGTTTCTGCTTCATCTGCTTGGACTGTGTGGGTGAGCTCTCTCAACTAAAATACGAAATAAGTGTGGTAAGTGCGACTTAATTATTACTTTAAACAAATTGTTGTTTAGTAGCTCCCATTCTATTAAAACTGCGGAGTGCGCTTTTTGGGATCCTAACAGAAAAATTTTATATAAATAAAATTGAAAAATTCGAGAATTTTTTTTTTCGCACTTCTTTTGAAAAGTAACTTTTGATTCCGTACTATGAATATTGGTTTTTCATCCGTTCATAATGAAGGTGACAAAATGGAATAAGCGTGAAAGATGGGAGTTTAGGAATTTCGCACATCTACCTAACGAAACCAAACCTGAATTTGGCATAGGCTACTGTGCAGCCTCGGTAATCTGACATTTTTCGGCCGGTGAATTTTTTTTCTTTACACTTTTGATGGTGTGTTACAAAATAATTGAACATGTTATAGCTTTTTTAAGCCAAACAGGTGAGTACGTATTGACAGTACAAATATACTATAGTGTACGTGTATCCGCAATCTGTTCCTCTAATCTGACATTTCTTTAAGGCTGAACTGCACACCCCCATTCCTATGGGGAAATTTTGATACATACTTTTTAAAAAAAATACTTGTTATAATACAAAAATAAAAATTGATAAAAATGCAGTATTTTTGTAGCTCCTACTTAATCAAAA
>JAQGCC010004328.1:0-13363 GCA_034698905.1 Xestoiulus laeticollis | reverse complement strand
AACCCAAACTAACCTATCCTAACCTATACTGTACGAAACATTTAGCACCGGATAGGTTAGTTTGGTTTAAGGGCGGGTTAGGCAGCGCCGCAGGCCGGCGTGATGGCCTTTGCTCCGCCCCCTGGTTTTTTATGTCTGACCGCAAAGTACACTTTTACCGAAAATCTAAGGTTTACTAACCTCGGGTTAAAATATAACTACTGGTTAACCTTCAGGTTAGCTTGTATGTGTTGCACCAATTAACCCTTGATAAAACAACCCAGGGTTATATATAGAACCCATGTTCCAACATGTTCCAACAAGCAGGAAACAAAATGGCAGCCATCCAATTCTAGAATATTAACCCGAGGTTAACCCTGCCTATACTCGCTGGGTTAACCTTTCGCTCCACATTTCCCTAACCTACGCTTGTGCAATGCAAGTGTGGGTTAACCTAGTGTTATAAAGCAGATTAACCTTAGGTTATTCTTAACATTTGTTGGTGCAACCAGCCCTTAGAGGGTATATTAAAGATAAATTTTAAAATGATAAATTTTTATGTAATAGCCCCACCCAGGGGTAACAACTTAGTATCAAAGTAAATAGGTTATTAATCATTTTTTGAAAAGGTAATTAAACATTACCTAATGGGTTAAATCTTTTGCTGGTTAGCCCAAATGTGCAATCGAGCAGCAGGTGCTAATTAGCATAATCACAATTTTCTGATATTATCCCTTTAATTTCTGAGCTCTAATTACCTAACCTCCTATAAAATAACGTTTGCGATAGGATCACGTGCGTGCATCAATTATAATTGATGGCCGATAGAGAACAATGCTACTACCTCGTTATTTTGCTGGTGTGAAATTTCAGTTACTGACTGATAAAGATTGCACGGTTGATTTTTTCTCCTCTCAACGGACATGTCTGAAGTTAAGACAAAAAATGAAGATAAATGATGTATTGTTTTAGGACTGTCAAGCAAAAGCACGAACCTATGCGACGCAATTTTCAAAATCGAAGCTAAATCACGCAAGAAGTACGTGATAAGCCAAAGAAAAAGACACAGCTGTCTCATTATCAAAGAATAACGAGGTCACAAAATTGCCCAAGAACAATTAGGCTGCCAAATACGTGATATGATATTCATTTTTTCAATCTAAAAAGGTCAGATGTCGATAGCAAAGCGAGATGGTTTAATTGGCCAAGGGATGAAATCGAAATTAAGTGACTACGAATTACAAACCCCTGATTAAAAAGCTTATAGTACAATCAGCAGCACACAATAGGCTCCTTCACGTGAGCGCTGTTAAGCACAAGCCGGCAACCTTTTCCCTTGTAATGAGATGTACGCATGCGCTGTTCATGCGCGCATGTAATTACGCGGGAGAAGAGTTGCCGGCTTGTGCTTAACAACGCTCGTGTGAAGGAGCCTAATGAAATTCCCATCGCTATATACATTATATAGGTTCGCTATTTACAGGTTTTGGTGTATAACTTGTCACAAATATGACCTCTTTATTGGTGTTATAAAACAAATTTGAAATAAGGTACGGTTTTTTTTATAAATCTTTGATCAATTTATAAACAAAAATGGTGCTCATAAACACAATCATATACGTGCCGCAAAATCTGTGAATAGCGCAATTAAACCACTGGGACAAACCAAAACTTGTGCTATTCGAAGTGATGCGCTATTTCAAGATAATTGCTGACTGTGAGTTATCGCTATTTCGATTGAGATCGCTATTTAGAGTTTCGCTATTCACAGGTACTGCTGTATATACATTATACATTTTATAACAGATAAATTGTAATTGTACAGAATGCCTGTATATTTGAGGGTTCCAGCTCCTCTAAAGTTGCTTTACATAATATTTTACACCTAACATCTTTAAATTTAAGCTTTGAATAAGTTTGTTACAAAAATTATTTATAACACCTTAATTTGATTTCCATTCAAATACCTTAGGGTGTTTCAAAAGACACGTTTTTTACCATTATTTCCTACACTTTAGTGTTAAATTTAATCAGACTACATAAAGTAGCACATACAACTTGCAAATAACCGTTTTATGAGAAATGAGAATTTTTTAGTCTTTTTTCCGTTTTGATTTTCAAAAGTTTTTCATGAAAAGAATATTTAACAAGACTATTTAGTTTAGAAAATCATGAGAGCTAGGCACAAATTTGCTGACAACAAATAGCTTGCGGGAATGAATTGTGCTAATATTATCACGCCCATTAAGTAGGTTACTGAACTCTATTTAGAAAAATCAGATTAAGAGTTGACTAATGCTAAAATACTAAAATGCATTTACTAAAATTTGTGATAGTCAGCAAATGATGTTCGCTCTATCAATTTGACGATATATATCCATGGAATTGCACCATTGAATGCCTGGCAACATACAGACAAGATATATTCGTAAAGCGAGTGGGTCAATTAAATATGTATATGGTACAATTGGACATAAAATTAGCCGTTTAATGACTTCAATAATAAATGAGAATGGCTAAACTGTTTTACTTTGGTGCGCATTAAAGGATATTGCACTGATATGGCTCAAACACCAGAGGCTAAATCAGGGATTAGTGAAACACGTATTATAGGTATTTCAGACGTGATGACTACGACCACAATTATTATGCCAAAGTATGATGAAATAAATAGACAGGGTTATAAATAGACCCCTTTTATCGACTATTTTGCAGCATACAAGCACCACCTTTTGGATCCATAATGCAAGTTGAAAGCATCACCACAAAAGTGACAGTGCCTTGTGATTTGATTTCTAGGCCGATGCACAATAACTTTTTTCTTACCTGTTTCCGAGCGTGTTTGACGTCATCCGAATTGCTGGACAAACGGGTGGGTGAGTTCCGGTGGGCAAAACTGTTGGTGGACGACGACTGGGAAGTGATCTGGGTGCTGTTTCGCAACGCCCCGCTTATGCTGCTACGGGAATCAAACTGGGTCGTGCTATATTGTGTGCAACAAATGAAAATGGAATCAATTAGGATGTAGCTTAATGTGTAGTGATGGGTTTGCCATTTACGCTTGTCAGATAATGGGGACGCAAACAGATTTTATCTAATGTTCTCAAGTTTTGGCGGTTAAATTTACCTTATGCATAACAATTCTATTTGATGTCTTAATTATTTAAAGAATGGACAAGGTCCGCGTTACAACTTACAAAACAGCGCATGCGCGAGTAGGTAGCGCCACGTAGTGGCAAATAAAAATTGAAAACTTGTAGGGGAGAGGAGGTTGAAATATCAAGCAATAAAGATGGTTTCTTCATTTATATTTCAAAAACTTACTATTTTAAAATTTTAAAAAAAGTTACAAAATTATTTCGTACTATCTTAAACCTCCCGAAGTTGCATCACTACAATGCGTTGCCCATACAAAAAATAATGAGCAGAAAGTGAGCAGGAAATGCACTGTGATATTTTTCTGCTCACTTTCTCTCATTATTTTTGTATGGGCACATACGCATTGTAGTGATTTTTTTCTAAACTGCCATGTATCAACAAGTTTTCCTACAATTATCTGACATTAAACTTCCTAAAGCTATACATTGAAAGGATTTATAATGTATAAATAAAATTGTATTATTTTGACTTAACATTTATAAATTTTGCATTACATGTTGTCCGAATGTCAGATATAATTTTTTATTAACAAAATCGCAAACATCTAAAAATGTATATTTTATTTTGAAAAAAATTATATCATTAGGAATATTATAAGCTATTGATTTCACAATCATGTTATACAGTTCTTATTATAATGTACATGTACATGTATTAATTAAATGCACTGTAATTTATAGAATTTTTATACACAACGTTATTAAAAATCTATTATTTTGTCACATTTATAGTAGCCTATATATATATATATACATGTATATAAGTTTTTGTATTTGTGTTATTTTTTCCTCCATTTATCGTAGGCCTATAAAATGTTTGCACTTATTTTATAAAAAAATAATCTATTCTAAATTACATAAAGAATAAATAAATTGCTTTACAGTTTTGAAGAAATTTCCATAAGTTTATTTTTATCTATATACCCAGAATGTCATTTTATTTTCCAGAATTATTGCAGATTTAATCAAATTCCATCTACAACGCAATAACTATAATTGAAATTGGGAGATTTTCATCGTGAAACCAATGATATAAACCAAACACTTAAGAATGTCATCAATTACCTGTTGAGTCTGGTCATAGCGGACATGGTGACAGTGCTCATCCAAAGTTCCTTGATGACCCTGGCATAACAGAAGCTCATGAGAAGTAGAGGAAGGGCGAACATGATGATGAACTTGTATATGGCCAATATCAACGACAAATCTTCTGTTTCTTCATTGTTGATGCAGTGAAAGAGAACCACACTTGTCTCGTTGTTGTAAAAAGTGACCGAATAATGGGACTAGTTTGACAAAGAGAAGAAATAATAGGATGATCAATTTAATTTAAATCAGTGCCCTGCTGTTAGCTCAGCAATGTCACCTATAGAATATCATCAAGAAATAGTATTTCTATTAAATAGGAGATTTTTAGATAAGATATCCTAAAATTTATACAAAAATAGTTATTAATATATAGTAGAGCAGATAACGCATCGAAATAGCACGAATTGTGCATTTTGTGATAAAAGTAATATTTTTTGGAACAAAGCATGTTGAATAAGTATAAAATTGGTTTATTTATTAAGGCAGTTATCTGTTACAAAGGCCATACTTGCATCACGAAATCACAATTATTTTCTAACCTGCCACACTAATAACACTTTTAGAGATATACCTATACGTGTAATGTACATACGAGCGGATATTCAAATTGACATCCATGTTAATACAAAATAAATGTGATTGTGACATGCAAATACAAATTTAACACTTTTTTTATAGGAATTCTTATACCTCGCACTTGGCACTCGCACTATACAGTGTATATTGAAAACTAACTGCAAGAAAGAAAAATACAGCAGACACCTTTCATCATGTCAATTTCTTCATATGTATCTCTGCAAGAAATTCTGCAGAATAATGATGGAAAACGTATCCCATATAAGCTTTTAAATAGTGTTGATGCTATTAATTATAGGTGGAAGTGCTTCAGCAAAAATTAAAAAAAATACACGTACAATTCTAACAAAAATCTGGAATGAATGAAAAAAAAAATGACAACAGATTTTTAACATCTGTAATTTTTAAAAAAAAATAATAAGTCCTGGATACATCATATCTGAAAAGTAAATTTCAAAATCTCACTATTTGGAGTACGTATTAGTTACCCTAGTTACTAAGGCCGGAATTCATAGTCGTCGAATAAGCACTACTTGTGTGTTAAAAGTATACAAATAAGTACTACTTATACGACTATGAATTCCGGCCTTAGTATGCGTAATAAAATCCCCCTACCCTGTTCGATATAGAAGCTAATTAAGTTATACAAGTTGAGTGAGTGCATTTTCTGTATTCTCATCAACCACACAGAGCCGTATTCACCGTTAACGGGAAGAGAAGTTTTAACCTAATAATCTATCGACTAGCTGAGCTATACATGATGTACAGTGCATGTAGTGTGTTAGGGACTCAGGGTGGCCAATTAAAGTGAGAAGCAATCGAGAGAAATCTATTAACAGAAGAAACAACAAATCGACGAGAAACGTATTTGGACTCATGCTGCGAAATCATAAATGTTATTATATCATGGATACAGTTATATAAAGTGTAATAAGCTCTCTATTCTAAAATATCCTCTTAGCCACCGAACAAATCCTTAATGTTGTCAATATTCATGTAATGCATTTATCATAACTGCATAAGCTTTCCTCGCACTTCCTTGTAAAGGGCATACACTTAATAATGAATATTTATAATAGAATATTTGAATAATTTTATTTATTCATAAATAAATATTGCATCAATATATTTGAATAAATATAATTTACACCATTGCGCCTTAACGATCAAGTGAAATCTCATTATTTTGGAGTAGCAAATTGTTGAATACGAAATAGCTTGTATGATCACTAGGAATAAAACACTGCAAATTAAAATGTCGAATCAATTAATTTCGCTGCTTTAATTATATCTTAAAATAAGTTCATTTTTAACATTTATGAAGTTGCATAATTTCGTTTTATTTCGTATAGGCTAGATAGCTTTTAGAATGCTTTCATTTGCAGTGTACAAGAGACACTCTTTATACTAGACATTTTTATATTCATTTGTATATCCATGGCCAAATGAATAATGCTTTAATGGTTATTATTGGTGTTATACAGACGAATATTGGAATTATTCATAAGGTTTTATTTCTTAAATATACCTTTAATTGATTTGTTCACAAGTGGTTATAAAAAGGACAAAATTACCCAGTGTACGTCCTAAACTACGCTTCAAACTACACTCAATACAGAACCAATTCAATATTTGTTTCGCTATTTCATTGCTTTATTTGATGGAGTTTTCCCAAGGGTCTCTTAGGTCAAAAGTATCTCACTAGAGTACGATAAAATGTTATTATATACTGTACGCTCGTATGTTCATGTAAGGAGACTGTTTTTCTAAATAACTACTTAGATACCAAGTTTTACTTTTAGGTTTAAGCTACTCGCACCTACAAAGCCTTGATGTTCAATCAATAAGACTATAATATCTTACTATTTTGACCTTGTCTGGCTGGATTTAGTAATATGAATTGCCCCATTGAACAATTTTATATTATATCGCGAAAGAAGCCATTGGGATTCAAAAGCCCTGCAAATCATAAAACCCTAGCTTTTTCTATAGGAGATTTAAAGTAAAATTCTCATTTTGTACACGAAGCCATTATGACCCTAATCCAATATTACAACTATACCTAACACGAAAAAAAAGCACATTCACAGTGCTATCGAACACTTAAATACGGTTTAAACTTTTCCAATAAAACAAATGTTTGCCAGATTTTTTTGTGTAGTGTATCTAAAGTAAATCGAAATGCAATATATTCGCCATATATTCAACACATTGCTTAGAAGCGACTCAGCACATTTTCGGCAATGGAAGAACGTGTTTGAGTTTCTTTACAGCTTGAAAAATAATTAAGTCAAGCTATATAGTCTGTTTTGGAGACAGATAACGAAATGAGAAAACAGAAAAAAAAAACATTTTCAGCATCAAATTCTATTAAATTACATTCCACCAAATAAAAAACAGTTGCGAGTTGCAACAGAAAGTTACTTGTATAAGAAACACCATCTTTATTATTTACTCTATTTCTTAAATGTACAATGACATCTTATTACAAAAGATAGATGTCGTTTTTGCTTCCATGTAAAAAAAAACAACTAGAGCTTCTGGTGATTGTTGTCTTAAACACAGGTACATATAATATAAGCAAGAAATGAAATACGTTGAAAACTGACAGAAGCTTTACAGAAATTGATGGTGTAGAAACAGCTTTGCTCTTGTTAAACTGACAAGAACAACTGACTTTATTAGGATACGGAGACGTGATTCAGACTTTTTTTGATGGAATTTATAAACAATTGTTTCTTTTGTTATTATTTTTTGTTGAAATTTGTTTATTTTTTTATGGGTAATAAAATATGAAAACTAGAATTACATGTAGATTGAAATGCATGTGGAATTCAAAAGACATTTATTTTCTAAATAATACTTTATTCATTAATTCTAGTTAACTTTAACGTATAAAATACATTATTTTTTCAAATGAAATTGGAATGGCAGGACAGTAATCTTATGTACTGAAGAAACAATTTTTCCATAAAGCACACACCTGAGATCAATAGAAGAATGATCAACTCTATCCAATACACCTATTACAAACTTACTACACTGATCAAGAAATATATTTTGCAACTCAGTATTAGCACATAATTATGATATTAAAATAAAGTCTGGTCCCTAAGTATTCTTTGTAATGAAAACATCACCAAAAGCCAACTTTAGGTGTATGTGCCATTTTCTAGCCTTAAATGCAGGCCTCAAAATAAGCAAAATAATATATAAATTAACCTGAAAAAAATGAACAGAACTGTACTTTACTCCTCCATTAATATTTTCTAGCTTCAAATGCATGCCTTGAAATAAGCAATTTGAGGGCATGGAACATAGCATAAGTGAGGGGAGGAATCCCGACCTCACTTCCGATTTCTAGGGAAAGGCTAACTTTGCCTTACCAAACCTAACATAGCCTTTAAATCGAGGTCTGCATTTGAGGCTAAAAAATTACACAGAGAAGTAAAGTACAGTTCTCCCAAAAATTGGAACTTATGTAACCCGAAAGTATATGGGTTAGGCTAGGTTAGGTTAGGTTAGAAACACTAACTAGAAACCGTGGTTAGGTTTGATCAGCATACCTCCCCTAGAAACTGGACGTTATATAGGTTAGGTCAGAATCCCTCCCCAAGAAACCAGAGGTTAGTTCAGAATACCTTCCCTAGAAACTGGAAGTTAGGTTAAGTTAAAATGCCTCCCCAAGAAATCGAAGGTTAGGTCAGAATACCTTCCCTTGAAAGAATTAGGAGGTTAGGTTAGCTTAGGTCAAAATCCCTCCCCAAGAAATTAGGTCAGAATATCTCCCTCCTCCAGAAAGCAAAAAATTAACACGACGAGCTCTTATAGTATTCAAACATGCAAATCTGGAAATTATAGGCAATTGCTGGTATCTACTGAAAAGCTGTCATTTTGGCAAATAAAATTTTAACACTAACACCATAACAAACGCATTTTCGTGAAAGGGCCTAAGTTGTCATATGCAGTAATCCTCAATATACTGAGGAATCTTACATTGTAAACATTTCAAAGGTGAATTTTAATTTTAGTATGCCTTTCTAATGCATGTTTGTTGATTAAGGTACTTGAGGTTTCCGCGCAACCGAAAAACACATTTTCATTTGATTAAAAAATAATCGATAAGCCCAAATCTAGGAAATATATTTTCATTGACATTTATATTGCATTTTTGCTACCATGGAATTGTTAAGCTAAATAGCTACACAGTGGTCTAGTATCTTATTGAATATATATCGATTGTCATGTTCCATAAAACCGTCCTAAAAATACCTCCTATTAGCTGCTGTCATATTACATTTATTAGAAAGAAATAACATCCTCTTTATATTATTTCAGTCCTAAAATGTATATGCCAGCAAGGTATTTAATAAGTTCATAGCACGAGTTGCTACCATGGAATTGTTAAGCTAAATAGTTACACAGTGGTCTAGTTTCTTACTGAATTTATATCGATTGTCATGTTCCATAAAACCGTCCTAAAATACCTCCTATTAGCTGCTCTCATATTACACTTATCAGGTCGAAATAAATAACATCCTCTTTATATACGATTCCATTGTCTCTTTCATTTATATTTTCATATAAAATTAATCAATCAGACAACTTTTAATTAGCTTATTTTCGTCTTTTAACTCATAATTTCTAAACTCAATTTATTAGCAAATAAATTGAGTTTTTAAATTGAATTTATTACTACAATCGATATTCTCAAAGCGTTTTACAAATGTAGTTCTCGTAAAAAATCTTTTTCAAGGTGTCTTTTTTAAGCTAATAAATGATAAAATGTAAGGTTATGGCAAGTTTCCTTTAAATAAACTGTGATTTAATCTTTCATATCATATCTTCATAAACGCTTTTGCATCTTCAAAATATGCAGTCTATTTTTGGGATAATTTTGGTATAATTTCCTATGTGAGCTGGAAGAAGAAGTGCTATTATAAATTCAATTTACGTTTTAAAAAAATCTTGAAATTCTGCACATCTTGATCCAATAAACACGGATATAAAACTAAGAATACCAAGCGTGCCTTATGATGTTTGACAAAGATTTGTATTCAATGACGTCTACGAACCCATTATAAGAGCCTTCATTTTATATGTATAATGCGCATAGGTAATCGGAGCATAAATCTAAAATTTGCGTTTTTCAAAAGCGTGTGAATTTACCGAAGCATCCCAGCTTAGTAAAGATAACATAGCAAAGATTCTTTGAAAAAAAAAATCCTAATGCAAATAAACAAAATAATGTAAGGAAATACTATAATCGGCTGTGAAAAACTATGAAAAATGAAAGTGTGCTCTATGTTGACCTGGCCTGGATTATAAGTATACATTTTCCACTTTCACTTAAAAGTTCTTCTGTAATTCTATTTTAAAGCTGTTTTACTTCGTATATTTATTATAATAAAATAAACAATATATAGACGGCCATCAAGATCCATCAATAATTTTTTTTTTCAACCCATATAATCTGAATAACAAGAATTATAGTTAAGCTTTGTTATATACGACGTTTATCTTATTGTTTGCCATTAGTTATAATGGAAGACAAACGAGTGCAAAACTTATAGCACTGACATCTTAATCAGCGAGCAGGTTTTTAAACGATCATCAAAAACTTCTTACCCTTATAGGG
This sequence comes from Xestoiulus laeticollis, assembly GCA_034698905.1. Taxonomy (NCBI): domain Eukaryota; kingdom Metazoa; phylum Arthropoda; class Diplopoda; order Julida; family Julidae; genus Xestoiulus; species Xestoiulus laeticollis. Next base: position 2,923 of record JAQGCC010004328.1, on the reverse strand, counting down.
TAAAACAATAGTAATATATCAGCGATTAAAGAATCGCTTCATTCTAGAATGATTCCTAAAGACATAGCAACGATTCGCGATGCACCCGCATATAGTATAGCGGCGCATCAAAGAATATCACATGATGCTAGCAAGAATCCAGGACACAAACGAGTTTGTCTTTTCAAGAATCTTTCTTGATTAGAATGAGTTCTGGATGGTATCGAAAACAAGATGTTCGATTGCAATCATTGATTTCAGAATCATTCCAGAATCATCCTAGACTCATTCTATAGAATAAAGCGATGCTTTAATCGCTTATAGCACTATATAACTATGTTTTTAACCTTAGTCTTAAATGCTTTATTTGTATGTGTAGCAATGAACGGAATATAAATACACATGTCAGTGGAAGTCACTTAAAACGATGCCTGTATCCGAGTATATAATGATTCCAAACAATGTGTTCGGTTGGAGTCTTATCTAATGTACAGTAATTTTGTTCTGCTATAACGATTATCTGGACCTTTGGATCTCATTTTTAAACTAAAAATGGTCCTTAAATTAAATTCGCCTAGAACAATTTTCTGTGCTTTTCTCCCCTTTCCATTTTCTGTAGATTTGGCATATACATGTATATCTCATGACATGTAATGTAATGTCAAAATGACTTAAATCTTAAAGTTGTGTTGTACATTTTTATCTAAAATAGTATCATAACAATTTTTTTACTAACTATATAAAAATTAACTTTAAAAATGCAAAAACAAATGTTCTTATTTTGTATTAAATGTAAATCAAGTTTAATAATTGCATTTATATGTTTCACTGCTGATATTTGTTTATTTTGAAATTTGGAAACACATGAACTATAAAAACTATGCAAGCTTTAAAATGTATCTTTATTATTGAATAATTGTTTTCTCAATATTGGTAAACAATTAAGATATTCATTCCACTGTAGTTCGCTTTACTGATCCAGATCAGTAAAGAATGTTCATGTGCACTGGTAAGCACATACTTGCTTAATTTTAATGAATTATTTATAGAACTATCAGTCTGCTTCAAGCCTTCAAAGAGGTCTAGTTTACTTTATAAGAGTCTAGACAGGTCTGCTCTTGTAAAATCACTCAGATTAAAATGTGTTAGAAATTCCCTAATGAAATATTTAGTAATAACCGTTTCTATAAACAAATAAAATAGCAATAAGTGGAGCAACATTTATTACAATTAAAAATTCAGCGAAAAATTAATTAATTTAATCATTTTTATATGATCATCTTCCAATAATATTCCATCACTATGAATCCAAACATTTATTGCGTGCTATGATTTATGACAGCTAGAAACTCATGATTCACAATTTGCAGTTTCAAACCATTCGCAATTCACAGATTATGTGCATTACATGTATAGTTCACAAATTGGCCATGTATTTTACAGAAAAATGCAATTCTGTTGTCCCAACATCATTTAGCTTGGGGAGCAACAATCATTGATTTACGATGATATGAAGTATGAACAAGATAAACTGAATAAAGTCCTCCATTTTCGTCCTAATCGATTATCTATGTCAATGAAGCCCTAGAAATACAACAGGGTCTCAATGTAAATTAAAATACCCTAAAGGTTATAACTCCATCAAGTAAATACCAGGCTGTTACACGATGGTAATGGACATTGAGGCTACTATAAATCAACTCAAAATATGCTATTTGGAAATGTATTTGTCCATTTAGTTTAAAATGGTCATTTACATTAAACTGAATAATGAGATGGAAGCACCTCAGTGCATAAGTTAACGTTTAGTCAATCAGGCGCAAAACATAATTCACGGTTGAATGAGTAACTACAGTTTGCAAAAGTAACTACATTATTAGCATTCCAATTACGAAAGTTGGGGCCCCTAATACTCTATTTATACAAACTAACTTTAGATGGAATGAGGTGGATTAAGGCGTCTTGTTCGAATGCTAATTCCCTAAACTCGTATTTCTTTAACTGGTGTATTTTATCTCCATGAAGATGTATATACACTTGTACAGTATGTACATTACCTAATCAACAACTGATATGCCATATGATTATGCTGCAATTGCATGCATATATATTCCCCTTCTTCCCCTCCTTCTCAATCTTATTTTCAATTAAAGAAAGCATCTGAGATCTGCTGTTGATTCCCATTTTTTCTCGTGTAATCTGCAATTTCTAATCAAATGAGATTCACCTTGAATACAAAAATGGCAATATCTGCAGCCATGTACCTGTATTACATTTGCATGATATTGCAACCCTCCATAACGGTGCTGCAGTTACATGCACCGAAAACTCATATTTGGGAAGTTGTGATTGGTGCAGGGAAAATTTTAAGTTTTTGAAGTTTAGAAGAAGAGAAAAGCTTAAGAATGGGACTCATGAGATAGTAGACGAAATCATTTGAAAAGGACATACAAACTAAACTTTGTCATGTTTTTCATATAAATTCAGATGCATTTCTGGGATTCTGAGCCACACGAAAACACTTTGCGGTGAATGAGTTTGACAATAATTTGTACTAAATTATGACAAAAAGTAATTATAAAAAATAACATTTTATTGGATTTCGCTCAAGCTTTAAAACTTGTCTAGTACTAAATTACTCCCACTATGACTTTCAAACTAAAAGAAATGCATGCAAACATATGCAATGTGTGTACTAGTGTTTTATAAAAAAAAATATGCCACCAAGAGTATAATCTGCACACGCGTGCTTGTTTCTGTGAATGGAAAATGGAAAAAGTATGAAAATTTTAGACATAAAATGCAGTAAAACTTTCATTTCAATCCAGAGTATTTCGTTTCCATTCCTTCAGGGACAGTTGAGCACTGGCACCCCTCCAAAACCGCGCACGAATAATAGCGCCGCCATAATCGCGCCGATTATGGCGCGTCGACCATTATCGCG
>JAQGCC010004327.1:0-13363 GCA_034698905.1 Xestoiulus laeticollis | reverse complement strand
GGTTAACCCGGAGTTATATTTTAGCCCGAGGTTAGTAAACCCTAGATTTTAACCTCAGTTGGTGCAACCGGCCCTAATTGGTACAACACATACAGCTATCCTGGAGGTTAACCTGGAGTTATATTTTAACCCGAGGTTAGTAAACCTTAGATTTTCACTTTAGTTGGTGCAATCGGCCCTAAGACTTAAAAAAAACTCAACCACAAACCCATTAACGTCTTCCCCACGCATGCGCATTATGCAAAAAAAAAAAAAAAAACAGTGCTGCTAATGTCGTCAAGATTAAAGTATACCTGCGCAATTCCTCTATAACCAAAATGAACACCCCGAGGGCGTATCATAAATACTCGGGTCATTGAGAACACCCCAAAACCCAGGTTATTCCAGTGGTTCGCCAAAATGGCGGTTTTCCTGATGTCACAAAGAGGCAAAATAAACAAAGACTCGTATACGGAGGTTGTCAGCACGAATTCCAACGCCAGTGGATGATTTTTTTTTTTACTCAACCCGTTTTTAAGACCCGTCATTTCGAAATAGAAAATCCCCCTCCCAATTGAAACGTGAATTGCGCTATACACTGTATATAAAAAATGGCATTTTTTATTTTATTTTGGTTGAATGGCAGCAGTTGTCAAAGTGAATACTCGCGGTGCCACTTAGTTCTGGTTGGCCAAATTTGCAGACCATCGCCTGAACAGGACTTTTAAGATCTTGTACTAAAAAAAAAAGTGGCATTTTCACATAGTTCTATCCTCGCACTTAGTACGTTTCAAATGAAATCATCTTTTGTTCTGCTCAATGCATACATGTACTGCATTTAACCCCTCCTTTTTTTTAACCAAAAGAATTTCTACTCATGTGCTCGAAGGTAAAAAATTAACCACTACAAAACAGGAGTTAGAGGTTTCCGATTTAAGATGGTGTACAACACCCATACCACAATGGACTAAGGGTAAAAACATAATGTCATCAGCGATTAAGGAATGACTTCATTCTAGAATGCTTCCTAAAGACATACCTGCGATTTGCGATGTACCCGCACATAGTATAACGGCGCATCAAAGAATAGAGCTTCACATGGTTCTAGCATGAATCCAGGACTCGCCCGAGTTAAGGTAAAAACATAGTGCTATCAACGATTAAAGAATCGCTTCATTCTAGAATGATTCTGGAATCAATGATTGTAATAGAACATCTTGTTTTCGATACCATTCAGAACACATTAAAATCAACTATGATTCTAGAAAAGACAAACTAGATTTTGTCCTGGATTCATGCGATGCTCTATTCTTTGATGTGCCGCTTAGCAATGTACGGGTGCATCAGGAATCGCAGGTATGTCTTTAGGAATCATTCTAGAATGAAGCGATTCTTTAATCGCTGATAGCACTATGTTTTTAGCCTTAGTCTTTCCTAGAATCATTCTTGATTTTAATGAGTTCTGAATGGCAACGAAAACAACATGTTCGATTGCAGTCATTGATTCCAGAATCATCCCCGATTCATTCTAGAATGAAGCGATTCTTTAATCGCTGATAGCACTATGTTTTTACCCTAAGACACCCCCTCCCCCCATCTTATTATAAAGGACCTTTCCTAATTATGGATGTTGCGATACATGATGTACATTCATCTGATATCTTATTACATTTTACTAACGTAACATGTATTAACTTGTATTTTGCATTTTACATGTATGTATTAAATTTAAGTCAAATATAATAATTCCATTTGTATTTCGCCGATTTCGTTATAAAGCGAATTAGCAAAAAGCTAGCACGGTTAAAAATCAGGCCTATAGCTAGTAGTAGTAGGGGATACCATTGAACAACAACTCGCATATTTTGTACACTGCGGGGGGTTTCCAACCCTCGATTTCCCTCCTTTCAAGTTGACAAACTGGTTTTTGGCGTGCTTCATCCTTAAAGGCTTTCCCCGACCCGATAACAATAAAAATACACGCGTTATTATTACCTCCGAGCGTCTAATTGAAATAAAAAAAAAAAAAAATGGCATTCAAAATGGCGACCCGATTTACAAGATTAAATTTCATTAGGCCTATTTTGACGACGGGGATTTAAAAAAAAAACTATAAAAGTTAATTCGGAAGTGTACTCTCGCGTGCACACGGCGGCTGAATCTAATTAAAACGAGCTTTTAATCGCCGATTAAGTGTGTTTACACACGGACTGACCAGCGTTAACTCAACGAGAACTTCAAATAGGATTCATATTAAAAAAAATAGCAATTTCGTCACTAGGAAGATTTAAAGACGGGTTTAACAGCATTATGATTCCCCCACACAAATTAATTCTTCAAATTTCTATCCAATTTCCCTGATTATTCCAGCACTATACAATGCGCTAGACTATTGAGTATTCCAGAACCATTCAATTTCCATGACTATTTCGTGTATATTCAATGTCTATCCAACGTTCCTGCCTTTTCCAGAACTATCCAAATTTTACTTAATATTTCATGTAGACCTATATTCCAGGATTATCCAATTTCCCTGGCCATTCCAAGTTAATCCAATTACCTTGACTATCGATCCAAGAACTATCCTATTTCCCTGACTATTCCAGATCTGTTCAATTTCCCTGACCATCCCAGATCTGTTTAATTTCCCTGACCATGCATCCCAGATCTGTTCAATTTCCCTGACCATCCCAGATCTGTTCAATTTTCCTGACCATCCCAGATCTATCCAACTTCCCTGACTATTCCAGATCTATCCAATTTCATAATCATCCCAGATCAATTCAATTACCTTGACTACCCCAGATGTCCAATTTCCCTGACCATCCCAGATCTAGCCAATTTCCCTGACCATCCCAGATCTCCAATTTCCCTGACTATTTCATGTACATGTATATTCAAGTCTATCCAATTTCCCTGTATGTACCTATTCCAGATCTCTACAATTTCACTTCAACATTTTCAGGTTTTCAAGGTCAGTTTGGAAACCTACAATAAGATTTCTAACAAACACTTCTTATAAACATTTAAACATTTATCGCGAGCAGCATCTCAAGATTTCCAAGAATTTTCCATTCGATTATAATTCTCACCCTCCATTACTTTAATAATTTGCTGGAGAATAATAATGCGATCAGGGAAGAGAAATGTCGGATAAAAAAAGGAGGGAATAATGAGGAGATATTTCATGGACAAATAGATATTCATATCGCGTATAGTCGTGTGTTTGCGAGTGTCTATTGTCTCCTGCGAGGGGAGTTCAATGGGGGATAAGTTTCCATGGTTGCATTATTACTAACTTTTGAAAAAGCACAAAATGGCGTAAAGCAAACTCGCTGAGAAAATTATTTTTGTGTTGCGTGCTTATTTAACAATAACAAAAGACTTTCCCCTCTTTTCCATTCGTGACACAAATTTATCCAAATGGATAAAAAAAAAACATTGTTTCCAAGCACAAACCCTCTGTATACCTCCAAAAGCTACGTTCAATTTCACAGATTTTCAAATCATCGATTGTTCCATAGACTAGTTTTTTTACGTACACAGATTAAAACGTACCGGTATAAATAAAACGTTACCCAAATTTTAAAAAAAAATTACAAATACAGTCGAAATCGCTTACAACGATGCCGGATATAGCGATATTCCGGGTCTAAGGATTCCGAGCAACGTGTTCGATCGGTCTAATAGGGAGATTAAGTACACCCATGCTAAAAATACAGTGCTGCCGATAGCGTAATCTCCCTATTATCTTACGTACATTACTTTTGTTCAGATGTTAGAGGGATTGTCAGTTTTCCTGTAATCTTAACGAGAGCGATAAACACACTATCACGCAGGCGCATCAATAAGTTATGCTCCTCAAAAGACGTTATGGTTTCACGTTACACTAATGAAATCTGTCGTCTCCTCTCAACCACAAACCCATTAACGTCGTCCCCACGCATGCGCATTGGCAAAAAAAAGTGCTGCCAATGTCGTCACAATCCCTCTACTACTATGTCGGATATAACGATAATCCGGTTATAGCGATTATGTTTCGAAACGAATAACTAACTTGTATTGGATAAAATTTAATAATTGCATTTATATATTTCGCCGCTGATATTTAAAATACTATACAAAACTTCCAAAACGTAGCTTTATTATTGAATAATTGTATTTTCATTATTGGTACACGAGATTTATACTTTTTCCAGTTTTGGATAAACGGTTTAACTTTTTTTTTTTATTATAAAAAAAAGTAAAATTTTCCCCAAATTGGCTTAATTAATTGCTATTCAGTACGATTCGTTTTTCAGTCAAAACATTTAACAAATACATTACAAGTAAATCAATTTTAAACTTTTATTTCTGAATACACGTACTAACAATTGCTATTGTTATTACGCGTACGTTTTTATTAAAACGATGTTCGGATATAACGATCTCATTTCTTTCGTCCCTTGAAAGATCGTTCTAAGCGAAAATTCCACTACATGTCCATAATCTTGAAATTTCCTAATGCTGTGATAGGAGTGTTTAGCATTTTGTTAAACAAGTCACGGCGGGGTAAAAACAGTGCTGTCAGAGATGCAGGTCGTAAAAGCTGCGTTTTTAAATTTGAGAAACCACAACAAGATGAGTAATTTCGTTGAATCATCTGTGTCAAACACCCTTGTACTTCTGTCTCTATGCAGATGAGACGAAGACAACATTTTTGCTTTCTCGCATTTTCTAGGAAATTCAATTTTAGAGATGAAGTTATTCGCAATGGCGCAGGGGGAGAAAATACTTATACACACACTCCACTGTTCGCGGAATTTGTAGGCCTCCGTGGACCAATTTTTTTTTGTGTCGTTTCATCGCTGATTTATTTTCTCAGGAATTTATAGATTCTTTCTCGTTTACTTTTTCCCCGTATTGGGAGAAGGAATTTCGACGCGTCATTTGCATTAAAAACTAATCATTGTTTTATTAACGTAAACCAAGTAAAGTGACGGCGACCTTTTCTCCCCCCCCCCAACCCCCCCATTATTTCGCTGCTGCCTTATGTCATTACACAATTGAACAATTTCATCGTAATGCTGCCACCCCCCCACCCCCTTGTTTTAACGACAACGTTGTGGTTTTTTTTATTTATTTTTTTAAACCCAGAATTTACGAAGAATTTAAACCATTATCACATAAAACGGCGTATTGCGGACATGTTTTCCAGAATTGGAAGCAACTACGACCGGATAAATGAAATACTTTGCATATTGCTATCTTCGAGCCGATATATCACAATTAATATTAATAATCAGCCACGTGTAGGGCAAATTTTAGGTTTTCATCTAGTAGACGGTTGTTTCACCCTGCATACTTGGCTATGGCAGTGCTGCCAGTCACTAGGTTTTGAAATTCCCTAATAAGACCTTATGCAATACATATCGGTGTTGAAAAAAGCTGAAAATTTGAATCAATAAGTGGAAATCAAACGAATTAAACGAATGCAATTTGATGGCTCTGTGGATATGTTACTCTAAAAACAACAGAATTTATCGAATCGCCAATTCTAATGCTATAGGATAATAGGAGTGTAGTAAACATTCGGGAAAATGCTTTTCCCATGAGAAAGGTGACACTTTACAATAGAACTAGTCAATTTCAATAAATAGTAGGTGATACGTAGTTTTCAACCAATTATCGTCTTTTGACTCTTATATGACGAGTATTTTTATCGATCATCATATAATGTACATGTATACAATTTTAATTTTAAATGGAGGGTAGAAAGTAGAATGTGTAAACCTATGAATATACAGCGGAATTTGATTATAACGATGTTCAAGATAGCTAAGCAAACACATTGTTATATCCGGATTTATAAAAATAATAATATACATGTACAAACATTAAGTACATAGTTTTTTCCAGTGTATTTACGTGTACATGTATTTAACGTTTTGACTGAAAAATAATCGTGCATAATAATAAATTAAGCAGTTTGGTAGAGGCAAATTTACTGATAATTAAGGAACAAATTTCAATCTTTTTTTATAAAAAATACTGAAACCGTTTATCAAAAACTGGTAAGTATAAATCTTGCGTAATAATAGTGACAAACAATTCAACAATAGGATTTCAAAATTTAAACAACTATCAGCAAATAAATATGTACTAGTAGGCCAATTATTAAATTTGACATAAATTTAATACAAAATACGAAAAAAAACTTCTGCTTTATCATCGCCATGTCCGGATTATCGTTATATCCGACATCTTAATATTCGAACAAAATTACCGTACACAAAAAAGTTAAACGGACCAACCGAACACATTGCTCGGAATCGTTTATACCCCGGAATATCAGCCTTATCCGGTATCGTCATACGCGAATTCCACTCAGTAGTAGATAATCGTTCCGTAAATTAATCCAATTTGTATCATGACATGCGTAGAACAAGATGGCCGCCGTATTTAGCTATTGTGTAGCTATGACCTCTTTATTATATGGGGGATTAATCGCTTCGATGCCGTTTCTCGCAAAAAGGCATTGGAAGTACACGTACCCACGTACATGTAGTTTAGTTGCAAAATGCCGGCCGAGCGAGGATGAATGGCCGTCTAATTCTAAACAAAATGGCTAGACCAGAAAACAGTGGCCTTGAACTAAGAAGCTGCACGAAAACACGTTTCAGCGTATTCGTCTCTCTCTCTCACCTCCCTTTTTATTTCTTCAAGATGTATATCACGCACACACATCGGGACAAGAAAAACGAAAAGTTGATTAAGCCAAAAGAGGCAATAACGAGGGGGTTACGCTTCTACCTTTCTTAATTAATACGGTTTACTGAAATTGATTTTATCATCAACGTCCTCAGTTGACGGAGGCTTGAATGGGCTGACCGAACTTTAAGTTTACAGGTAATGTTGGGTAGGCAGACATGTTGTGGCTGCCAAACAGGAAATTTGACTCCTCTCAGCCTCCGCCACTACCAACTTAACCATGTGGCTCCTCTCAGCCTCTGTCACTACGAACGTAACCATGTGGCTCCTCTCAGCCTCCGTCACTACGAATTTGGCCAAATGCGGCTAAAAAACGGTAATTTAGTTGCGTGCAAATGAGCCACATCATTTCACCTCTAAACCCAAAACCGCTATTCATATTTTTTTTTGGTTTATTATCATACCTGGATTAAAAAAAAAAACGCATAGTGGATAAAATGCGCGTCCTCGCCAAATTTAATACATATTGTGGTCACAAAGACGCTTCATTTGCATCAAATGTTACAACGGCGCTTCATATTAGTGGCAATCAGGGCGTGTTGACTTTACTTTTAGATCTGGCATGCAAAAATATATATCCTCAATAAATTTGGCGAGGTCACGCATTTCATCCGTCATGCCAGAAGATTTCACCCAGAAGATGCTGGTTGACTATAGTGAAACCTGCGAATAGCGCATCCGCATGGGACCGAACCATGGGGTGTGCAATTTGGAGGGATATGCTTTATGAAGGTTCAGAAAGTGAAGATGAAATATGTTGCATTTTTAATGTTTTTTAACATAAACAAAACCGAAAAAACTGCCGACTGTTAGGATGCGCTACTTCCAGGTAGTACGCTATAAGGAGGGCCCTTATTCACAGGTTTCACTGTATTGACTCCCAACAGTCGTAATCTCACTATTTACCCAAATAAAAAAAAAAAACCACCTAATTTGATAAATAAAAATACCACCAGCCATTTTGGTGCCAATTGAAAGTTTCTAAACAAAAGCATTTCCGGTAGAATAGCAGTTGTCAGACAATAAGGGCTAATTTGCCATTCAGAAACCTCAAGTTTTATACACATCACTATACCCGTTTCTCAACAACATCAAAAAGGTGATCAAAAAGTGGGTATTAATTACTTAAAACACGGCCTGCCCCTCGTCACCCCGGGGAGCGTAACATTAGATAAAACAAAAAAACAAAAAAAAAAGCAGGAATTCAGCTGTTCTGGATTTCAATTTTAATGGCCGCTCAGCAATTAAATTGTCAAGTTTTCGTCTCTCGCAGCGTTTGACCCGCGCGTTGCATTAAATCATAATTATAGCCAAATCAATGTAAAGTACGCGAAACTCGTTAAAAACGATACCCGAGAGAGAGAGAGAGAGCTTAGGGGTCATTACCTCAGGCGGTTCAATTCGAGGGAGAGAACTAGAGACAAGCCGGGGTGACCCACTAAGATACAGGCCACGAGACAAAAAAAATCATACATTTCTAAGGGGGGGAGAAAGGAAAGGAAATTTATTCAAAGTGCAAAGGATTTGAATTTTTCAGACTAATTAATTATAATTTAACCTCTTGCCATATAATACTCTTGGGACCAGGGAAAAATATTACTTTAGACAGGTTTATCTGTAAACAGTTTTTACAATAATTATTCGATTATCCATAAATATGATCCATATATATCATATAAATATGAGGGTATGTAGGACATTTTTTTAAGGACTTTTAGGACTTTATTGTCACCCTGGTTATTATAATCCTATACAAAAGTTAATAAAAATATAGGAAATGCAGGACAATATTATAGGAATTTATAAGAAATATAGGACAACTGGGATACCTGCCATTAAACACAGCTGTAAAATAGAGAATTTCCCCTTTTTTTTCAATTCTTATACACGTATAGATGAGTTAGTAAGTTAAATTATTGGGCATCACAAGCAAAGTTTAATCGTCCTGCATCTTCCTGCCATTTTTGATATATTTTGTAGGCCTAGTTCCATTGTTGATATACCCTTAGAAAATCATTGGAAACAATAACAATTATTAAATATCACTTTATAGAGGTTTAATATTATATACATGGGTCCCTTGATTTCACCATTTTATTCATTTTGGAGACGACTTTTTTTACACAGGATTATTTTAGACAGGTTCTACTGTAGCATGTTACAGTCTTAGTTTTTCATTTGACGAGAACTACAATTTAGATAAACCATCTTGATTCATAAACTTTTGCTTCCTTATACACATGTATTTAACCTTATAATGTATATACATGTACATGGAACCCCCAATAGCAAAATAATTACACCTAATTTTTTAAAAAAAAAATTTCATTTGTTGATACAGTATTGATAGTTTGTTTTACATTTTCTACGCCTTATGTTAAGTAATTAGGGTAGAAGTCTACTTTAACCGGCTATTCCTATTTACGAACGTGTCCGCATTTTTTTTTACTCAGTTTCACCCATTTCGACCCTTGCCATGACCTTCCCTAGCACCCGAGGCTCGTAGGACTCGCATGAATAACGATTGGCCTCGCAAATTGAATAATGTAATACTAATATTTACCTATTATTATGAATGGCATCTTCCCCCAAAACGCACCTGTATTTGTTTTTCACCCCACGCCTAACACGCAATATACATCGAAAATTGAGATTAAACGCTCGAATGGCTATTATTAAAGGGCCAGGTCAACCACGAAACACCCCCCACCCCTAACACACAAAAAAAAAAAAAATTAAAAAACAACTTTTCACCCACCCAATAACAAGTCGAATTTAGACCCATTGTGAACTCGGTCCATTGAAATTCTCATATAGCCTATATAGGCTAATAAATACCTCGTGATAAATGTAAAATTATGATGATAAGTTTTCAAGTTTTCCCCCAGGAGTGTATACATGTATCTATCTGATAATTGAATAATGTCGATTAAGCCTCGATTCAATCCGCTAGAAAACCCACAGTGCATTTTTAGTGTATATGAGGAAGTTTATATTTAGGAGGATGCAAATAACCTTATCAAACAGATTCGAAACTAAAATGCATGAATATAAACTGAAAACGAAAAAAAAGCAGGAAGACCTACTTGTATAGAAACCGAAATTCGAAATTCCATCATCTGAATAGTACAATACAGTAAAACCTGGGAAAGTGACCACTTTTCATAAATTGGTTAAAGTGCACATGTTTACCTTGGTGAAAATGCTGTGTTAGAGTGACCAGGGTGTGCCATCAGCTCTTTGGTAACCTAATAAAGTGACCATGTCCAATCTGCATTAGCCAGAATTTCAAGACAATTGGAATGGGAAAATCCCTTCGAAGGGAAATCCCCTAAAGAGGAGTGACATTCGAGTCATCCTGTTTCACGTTTTAACCTTAACACTTATCATACCATCCAGCCAATCGCATGTGAATCTTATGTGTAGGCCAACAGTATATGATTAACCTTTTATCAGTCCTTCATTTCATTATTTAAATTCCTGCAAGTTTTTGGAAAATATTTCTAAAAACGTACATGTAGTTGGAAACAAGTGTGAACAATTAAGATTAAAAAATGAAAATACCTGAAACGTTCTGAAGAACTGTCTCCCATTTTTTGGGGTGGTCACCTTTAGCAGGTTTTACTGTTAATTACAATTCCCAGGTAACTCCAGGATTTCAATGACTGTGGGGGGAAACATCCCCGTTCAATGTCGTTTCGATTAGTCTCCATAAAAGAATTACATTTCCTGGGTTTGAGGCTAGGAAAAACACGAACCAATACCTGCATTTAGTGAAACAATGTCGGGTAAAAAGGCAAATGCCTACGTGTAAATAGATACCGAAATGCGCCAAAAAGCTATGGTCTGCTCAGATATCAATGACGCACTAAGGTTTAACTCCGAAATGTTCATTATAATGCCTTAATGGGTAGTTAAATGGCAAGTGGGGTAATTAATAGCAGATATAACGAGTCATTTTCTCATAATACAACATTTGGTAATGGATTACAGCAAGCCTGGACACACCCCGAGAATAACAACAACCTGGCAAATCAATAACTGTTTAGCCTCGTTTCCAAGTTTTTATGCTGTTTAATCATAGCAAAGCCTCCCGCAGAAATGAAACTTTTAAACTTCCCCGACTTTTCAAGTTTTCAAAACAATTTTCCCCGACAATTCCAGGTTTTTCCGTGTATGTGGAAAGCCCTGGAGGCAACGAAACCTAATTTTGAGCAAAAACAAACGTTGCTGAAACCCCTCGATAAATAACTTGGTGCAATGATGGCATTGCCAAATTTTCTCACAAGTTTCTCTCTCCCCCAAAACCGCCTCGAAAAAAGGAGGGGAATTTAGAGAAGGAAAAAAAAAAGGGCGACGACGAGTGAACCTTGAACCACAGTGGTCAAACTGGAAAATGACCCCCTAAAAATATGCCAAAAGAACACCATGCAGTGTGGAATGCTGCATTGGACTTGGGATTCCGATAAAAATAGCACTGTGGTTTTGCAATTTTAGTTGCAATCAGGTTTTCAGACACCCCCTAGGAAACGATATTTTAAACTTCCCCGACATTTTCCGTTTTTAAAACAATTATTTTAAGAACTTAGCCCTACGACATTCTGAATATTATTGTTTTGACTATAAAATCAACAATTTTTTTTTGGAAAATGAATCTTTTAATTATTTTATGATGTAAATTTACATCGTAGGTAAATCTTACAATTCCAAGTTTTCGGAACCCCTGTTATACAAGCTTAAATATACATAAACAAAAAATTGAAACAAATAATAGAATATTTATATAAGGACCTCGTACATTCCATTTGTTCCTAACAGTTTCCAAACTTAAATTAAATAATTTAGAAAAAAAAGGCTTAGTCTGATATGTCACCCTCTTAATTAATAAACTTACTCACTGTTGTAGGGAGTATCTGACTGGAGGATATTTCACTTTATTTTACATTTGAATACTGAAATTCATCACAAAGTAATCCAAAATACATTATATTTCAAACACACCGAAGAACTCAAAAAACGGGTATTGGAACACCCGGCACGTGCATGGTGTTCTGTTGTTAAGACTATAGAACTGCAGCAATTCCTAACCATACATAAAACCCAAGTAAATAATAGCAGCAGAACCACCGTGAGTGAATCTGGTAAAAAAAATCTAGCCAAATTCTTCACGTGTTTAGGCAAAAAGTCGTCGTAAAAAACCAGCTTCAGATTGCGTACGTTAGTCCTATCTCGATCGATTATCCTGGCAATTACTTATTTACTTAAATAATGGCTGTTTCCTATATTCGATTGACGAGGAGCAGCTTTGTTAACGACTTCATCTGGGGATGAATTTTCCGCTTCGTATCCTCGCTTTTTTTTTTCATCCTCGTACTCCATTAAGTAAGTCTGATCGTGTATTTACATTGCGATTGTACGTTAATAATTAGGCTTTTATAGAAATGCGAAGAGAAAACCAATTTATATCTTTTCGTAATTTCACTCAAAAAGTTCATTTCGCATTTGCACGTGCAATTTCTAAATATATGAATGTTAAAAATAAACGCTTCCTTCTGATGAATATTTTCGAGTAATGGTCCTTTAACGTGTCTTAATTAAACATCCGCCTTGTTGAAACGTTGGCATTGGATAATCATTTTAAACGTTTCAGACCAGGATAAATGTGACCTATAATTACGTTTTCGTTCAATTGTTTTCAATATTTGGAGCTTTAGTATATTGCTATTACATGTATTTGGATGTATCATTTTCTGAAATTTATCCAATGAGGAAAACGATGCCGGATATAGCGATATTTTTCGGGTATAACGATTCCGAGCGATGTGTTCGTTTGGACTGCTATCTTACGTACGGTAATTTTGTTCGGATACTACTGTAATCCGGACATAGCGATCTCATTTTCAAAGCAAACATGCTCATTTCAATCGCCTATAACGACTTTCTAAGATCCCCCTTAAAGGGGAATTTCCTATTAGAGAAATTGAGAGGTTTCCTTTCATCTTAACGAGAACGATAAACACACTATTACGCATGCGCATCAATAAGTTATACACCGTAAAAGTTATATACCGTAAATATCACGTTAAACTAATGAAATTGTCCGATGTCGTCTGCCCTCAACCACAAACCCATTAACGTCGTCCCCACGCATGCGCATTGGCAAAAAAAAAACAAAAAAAAACAGTGCTGCCAATGTCGTCAATAGTAACGGACACCTGCGCAATCTCTCTATGTTCTAAGTGCATATTCGTGTAATTATGCATGTTTAACGACAAAATGATTTGCAATATTAAAAATTGTTGCATTTTTATCTTATGTTCGTATTTTATATTACGTGTAATATAAAATTAAAATTTAATAATTACACTTATTCCACCGCTGATATGTGTTTAGAGATGGTGGTCCCTTGAAGATCATTACAAGCGAATTCCACTGTATTTGTAACTTAAAAATGTGAATCATCCCTCCCAATTATGTTTGCCTGTAAAATTCTCCAAATTTGACTCTACGTTGAATTCGTTTTTAAACACAGGGAGGTAAAGAAGAACAGAACGCTGACCCAGGTAACACAAAACGTTGGGCCAACGTTTTATTTTGGTTGGCAATGCTGGCAAAACGTCGGCAGTTGGTAGCA
>JAQGCC010004326.1:0-13366 GCA_034698905.1 Xestoiulus laeticollis | reverse complement strand
CGATAAATGATAGATAAATTATCAAAGAATTTTTAGAAATTTTTCTTTTTCCAAAATTTTAATTACACAAGTCGCTGGCTTGGTTGAGAGCTTTCCTCATAGGAAACGGGGTGTTTAGTTCCCCCTTAATCAACTTTTGCTTTTTGCTCTAGGCAGAAAGTTTTCCTGAGAAACTGTTGGAACTATCCTGTCTGTGAAGTGTATGGCAGCATCAGGAAATTGATAATAAACAGTGCACCCTTTTAAGATTTCACTGGAACTCTGGAACAAAGATGTCTTGTCCAGCTGAACATCATGTCTACCCCCCTTTTCCATGTGAACAACTGGGAAAATTCTTGTTCCCTCAATGGTTCACGTGTTTTATGCATGTTCCCATAAGGTTGTATATGCCTGAGATAATGTAATACTTCCCAATACGACTTCCATGACTGAAAATAAACTTTTTTTAATTATTTTCTCAAACTTCATACTTTCTATTCCAGATGAGAAATCATGTTTTGTACTCCCAATGTTCCACGTGGTTTATGCATGTTCCCAGAGGGCATTTCCCTGGTTTAGCCAGAAGGCCAAAATGTCACCCTTTTTCAGCACGCTCAACTGAATTAAATTTTACATATGTGTGCTGTAGGAAATTTTGTCTTCTTTAATATTATACAGAGTGGTCATTTCGATAAAACGCATAGTTTTGAAGATATAATGGGAAAACGAGGGCATTTCTCTCGTTTTAGCCAAAGGGATAATAACTCGCCCTTTTTCAGCATGATCTAGCGTCTCAGCCCTTTGTCACAAAATAAAATTTAACATAAGCAATTTGAAGGAAATTTTGTTTTCTTTAATACTGTATAGAGTGGTCTTTTTGATTAAATGCATAGTTTTCGAGAAAAAAGGAAGAAACTGAAAATAGTGCGAAAATGTTGGTGTTTTTTGCGATTTTTTTTCTGCGAAGCCGACCTTTTTTGAGGAGGCAAACATTAAATTCGAAATCAGTACTTCAAATTACATATAGAACCTTGAGAAAAAAACTTTCTGAATTTTTTCCTGGTGAAAACATCATTTGACTGGACTATTTCGAATGTTTATGGCCACTTGTTGGCTCTTGAATGCATTCTCAAACTACATTTGATGCATTGGGCAAGAACCTATACCTTTTCCATCACTGCTTCTGGTTAGAGCACAGATAGCTCCGTGGTTTAAGTGTTGGAATTTTTGTGTTTACATTGACAATTGCCATGTTGATAAGCATGTTTTAATTTGGCTTAGGAATGCATTTCAGAATGTAAAAATGGTCTCAATCAAAATGCATTTTGTGCATATGGGACCAACAAATGGGAAAAACGAATTTGTTTTAGAACTTCATAACCTGAAAGTAATGTCTGCTACAATTTCTGTACTCCTTATAATAATATTATTTCTTAGTAATAATTTCATGGACTAAAAGTGTTCCCTTGAAAATTCAAATTTTGTTTAAAAATAACCAAAAAGATCTGATTTTCAAAACTTGCCAAATAACTTTTTAATTTATAATTTTGGATATTTATGATTTCTGAACGCTCTTTTTGTTTATACGTGTAGCAATTAATGTATAATTGGAAACTGCAATGCAACTTGTCACGACTTAAATATGATCATATGTTTTCATCAGGTTCCTAAAATAACGCAGTGATGACCATGCAGTTTGTAACTAGAATAAAAGAGGTTCCATAATAATACTACAAATGAAAACATCTTAATGAAGCATTTTGGCAATTTTAAATTAAATTAAGATGCATCTTTTGCATTTCTTTTGTTTAAAATCTGTCTTTTTAAACATGCAACTATAATTTTAAGATAATAAATAGTGAAATAATGATGCATCTATCCATCTTATTTGGTTGACACTAAAATTTAAGATTTTTTTTATATACAGTGTATTATTGTACTTTGTTTTGCAGAGGTTGCTTTTTCTGTAAGGGTGGCGACATGGTCTAGTTGCGTCCGTTTTAAATGGTATACAATATGTAAATGCATTAACTTATAGATGACTTCATTAATCACAATAATCCTTAGCTTCTGACTGGTGTTTTGGCTGAAAATCTCAATTTTTAATCGTGGCAAAAAGGAAAACCACAAGCCGCGCAAATCGTCAACAATGGAGATTAAACGAAGCGCACAATGGCGCTTGTTTAAGGCTGCCACAGTTTCAATAAATGCCATTTTGCATGCATTTATGCATGGGAGGTGGTATAATTTCGCCATTATTTATTTTAGCCAATTCATTGTCTATTTTCTGCTTTCCTTCACTAATGTAGTTTTTTTCCTTCATTGTTCGCAATTTTTGGAACCAGCCCCGGTTATCTTCCGCACCAAAATCCAATAAAGCCATTTCCTCCGCGTTCCACGCATGCCCACTACATTAACCGCCCTTAATAAAAAGTTTTTAGAATGAATGATCAGGCCATAGGAACAGTTGTTTACATACGCTTTAACCCTATAGTACCCATGAAGAAGTGATAGGAGAGGCTGATGTTAGCACACAAAAAAAATCAATGATATACTGTATAATTCGACATCAAGCCCGCTGGGAGGTAATAAAACTGCCGGGGAGATGCGTGCAGAGATACAGCGACCCTAGCGCCCTCCCGTGGCGACATCACAAACGGTAACGGAGCGAAACGCGGTCCATAATACAAAAATAACGTTGGAGACTATGCGTCGTTTTTGCCGCCTACTTCCTTCACATGAACTTTGATGGCGGTTCCGTTTTGCTTTTAAGTGCATCCGGTTTATTACGTTCAACTCACCAATGATGATTGGGTTATTATTAAGCACCAGCCAATAAAACTGCGGTCTTTCTAAGACGATTCTATCTTTGCTATAGCTGTCATAATGAATTATTATGCTGGGTCACCACCATGCACTTACAACAAACGCCTTTTTGCCCAACTTACAGAAAATGCAATGACAAAATTTAATAAAAGGTCCAGATTCTTAATTACAAATAAGGATTTGATAATAAAAACAGTTTTACCTTGCAGAGAAATTGACAAGCGATGGCTACTATTTGACGAATTTTGTAAATTTTCTAAGGCTATTTAAAAAAAAAATAAGTAAACTTAAAAACAATCCAAAATTACACGTGAAAAAATTCTAATGGATTGCGAATTGCACTTGTACAATCAATGCTGGAATTTTTTACGTGTAATTTTGGATTGGTTTTAAGGCTGAACACCAACTTTAAATGGGTAAATTTCTTGACGAGCCCAGCGCATTTTCTAAATAAAATTCTAGGAAAAAAAAATTGGTAAAAATACTGCGTTCATAGATGAAAATAGTCCTCAAATTTTAAATTTATTAAATAAGAATAAATTTTAAATTTCACACGGATCTCACGTGGCTAACTCTTTGATGCCACCTAATGTCAGCTACAGGAGTTTTTTAAAAAATTTTTTCGGTATTCGAATTTTGTTACGAAACCAGCAAATTTATTATACCAGTTAAGGTGTGTATTTTAATTTTAAATTATGAATTATTTATCCAGCTAGGGCACAGATAAATTTATAGTAACATCTCTTTAATATTAAGCTAGTAATCAATAAATTTTCGAAACACGACGATAAATTGCAGGTAGCTGACACCAGGTGGCTACAAGACCATGCAAAACACCCGCGAAATTTAATCTTATTTGTTAATTTTAAAAATAGCCAGACATTTTTACAAAAAAAAAACATGGTCTCTGTGCAATAAATCTATGAAAACAGAATTTTTATCAATTTTTTCCACCAGAATTTTAATTAGAAAAGACGCTGGGTTCATCAAGAAATTTCCCCATAGAAAAGGGGGTGTTTATTTCAGCATTAATTACAAATAAGGTAATTACAAATAAGATTCTTAATTAAAAAAAAATAAGAAGTTTTACATTTCAGAGAAATTGACCGGCGATGGTTACTATTTGACAAATTTTGTAAACTTTCTAAGACTATTTTTAAAAAAAATATGTAAACTTAAATACAATCAAAATTACACGTGAAAAAATTCTAATGGACTGCGAATTGCACATGCACAAGCAATGTTGGAATTTGTTCACGTATAATTTTCGATTTATTTATTTTCGTTTACTTATTTTATTTTTTAAATAGCCTTAGAAAATTTACAAAATTCGTCAAATACATGTAGTTTAACCGTCGCCGGTAAATTTTCTGCAATGTAAAACTGTTTTTATTATCAAATTCTTATTTGTAAAGAATCTGGATCTTTTACGAAATTTCGCCATTGCATTTTCTGTAAGTTGGGCGGTATAACGATTCGTCTTAAGAATACGCATTGGGAATCCAAATTCTCAATTGAGCTGAAGTGTCAATGCTTTGTTCGTTTGCTAACATAAAAAGCTCAACACTAAGCGTCATGCCATATATAGGAAGTCATATGGGAAACATTCAGCCTAACTTAATAATATCAGATGATAAAGATTAAGTATGAGCTATATTTCAACACCTTGTCTAAAACGTATAGCAATTTTCCAATTCTCGTGTAATTTTAAATTTGTGTATATAGGTACAGTATATATATGTATACATGTATTACTCATGTAGTATTTCTCCAAGCCATATACATGTACATGTACAAGAATATAATGTAAAACGAATGAGTTCTGGTTTTATTGTACATTTTGCTTTATCGATGTCACATATATTAGGGTATACATGTAGGCCTACACTGTATAAACATGCACATATATACATGTATGTTGTTACAAAATTTAAGTTTAGTATTTTCTCTCGAATATAAAGTTTTGAATTACCCTAAATATTATTTGACTTTCTAGCTATTTCTACAATGTATTTGATTAACTTTTTTTTTTCTAAAATAAATGCATTTAATTCTAATGATTTAAAATTTTCTTACCCTGCTTAAGTTCTCCGATTTACACTTAAGTTAATTACTTAATAACTAGCACGATTTGTTTGTGTAAATATATAGGAATCGAGCTTAATCTGCATGTAAACTTGTGTATACACACAAAATTTATAGTGTATACGGTTTATTTCTGGCTGATGTAAGCCCTACTATAGAATTTGTTTTTGTATGCTTCATTGCGACTGATCTTTACTTTTTAACCGCTAGATGGCATGTCATGCATGGCTCGTGATATACCACTGAGTTAAATAAAACTGAAAACCTTCCTAAGATTTACTAAATGATCTGCAACAGAACGCAATTCAGGCAAATACATTACTAACTTTAAATTGAGTCACACGTATAAGAAGGAGGGGACAAACTGCAAACAATAATCGAAATGTTGATTACAATAAGCGAGTATTTTACAAATGCATTTGGCTAGCCAAACGCGCGTTTCCAGCCTAGTGTGGCCTGAGGCTTATACGGTCTTCGTTTTCATACAGTTTTGCTCTTTTTGATGCTCCTCGCGATTTTTTAGAATTTTGCATAAAAGTGGTTAGAAAATTTTCTTACTATAACTTTAAATTGAGTCACACGTAAAAAGGAGGGGGCAAACTGTTAACAATAATCGAAATGTTGATTACAATAAGCGAGTATTTTACAAATGCGTTTCAATATGAGTGTTCTGAACTTTGTGATTCCGATAAATGAGGGATAAAATTATCCGTAATTACAATTAATGCGTTGTCCATGCACTGTAGTATACCCTATACAAGTTTAGCTTGTATAGTCCATTTCAAGTATAGGATTCAGGCTGGCCTAAAGGAAACCCCTGTATGGAGCACTTTTTCACACGGACCCTGATAGAGTAGCCTACGCAACGGGCACATATTATTGGTCTATTTTCTACCAAACACAGAGGGGTTCGAGCACATGACTGTCATAATAATTAATACCTCAAATGCTGTCATAAATATGTTCGCCCAGCGAGTAAGGGGACTTGGAATCGTAGGGGGAACTTGAATAACTGTATTTTAGACTGCTAATTCATAATCAGAAGTCATCTCCACATATCTCGTTCTAAAAAAAGGCTGTCAAGTGCACTTAACACGTCCACGTGCGCTCTTTCTGCCGTGGCGATAATCGTATCCGATGTGGGAACAATATGCTTCTAATTCAGCGTAAAAAGGCGCCACCCGGTCAAACCCTTTGTCCAATGACGGGTGTTATCGTTCTGACGTCTCCATTGCTAAATGCCACCTACTCGTCAACATATGCAAATATGCGATACATAGATGCATTAGGCACGACGCTTTCCATATACAAATTTCAAAATCGGTTTAATTAAGTTGAAAATTAAAGGACCTAATTTCCTATTTCAACAGAAGGGTTCACAAATCTGCGGTTATAAATAGACATCAAAAGGCGTTACAATGACAACGGAAAATCAATAAGTCAGGCAATTCAATGCCAATGCTTCCGATTTTTGTTAGAGATAAAATAGGAAATAGATTTCGAGCTGCCTTAAAGGGCGGATCTACACGAATACTAAGAACATCACTGCATTTTTTTAGAAATAAAATAAATTAGTTATGGTATATGGTATGTTATTTTTTTAAAAATAACCTTAGAAAATGTACAAAATTTATCAATTAGTAGCTATCGCCGGTCAATTTCTCTGCAAGGTAAAACTGTTTTTATTATCAAATCCTTGTTTGTAAACAATTTGAATCGTTTACACAACTTCGCCATTGCATTTTCTGCTTAGTTGGGCAGTGGCGCTCCGTCTTAAAAGGGTTGCATAGCAGAATATGCCTTTTTTTCTTAATTGTTTTTTAATTTAATTTTGGAAACTGTTAGGAACAAATGGAATGTACGAATATTCCATTTCATGGAAATATGTCTGTAAAGTTGATAATTTGTTGAGGGTCTGGTAAGCTTAAATATAACAAAAATTTTAACAAATAATAGAATATTTATGCTAGGCCCTGGTACATTCCATTTGTTCCTATCAGTTTTCAAAATTAAATCAAAAAATAATTTAGAAAAAAAGGCTTATTCTGATATGCAACCCTCTTAATAGGCAATCACTGCTAGCACCATGCAATGCAGCCATGCCACTCTACAGGGTAACGCGAAAACGCTTTGTTAGGGTAAAAACAACGTATAGCATGGAATAGCATGGAGCATAGCATGGCCTTGAAATTCAGCATTTCGATTGGGCAATCGGAAATTTCCGCCATCGGGAAACTAATCGAAACGCTGCATTTTAATGACATGTCATGCTCCATGCAATTCCATGCTCTACGCTGTTTTTACCATTTCGAGTGATTGTCGATTGACGAAGTCCAAACCCTGTTTTGTACAGTTTTATACCTATGAGATATACCTAAGTCAGCAGACAATTTTTTTTAACAATAAAAACTGGGAGATTACAATTTACGTGTTTTCTCGGCCTACATCGATAACATTTCTAGGATCGAAGTGATGAACAGAGCGATGAGTTGGAAATTTCGTTCACTATTAAATTATTTGTTATGAAACCCGATAGCTGGAACATTGCAAGTAAGCCTACTTTCGTGGAACTGTAACGTAGTTTGTAAGGAAACCTGATACCGAAAATCCATTAGCCTGCATTTTCAATTTATGGAAAATTTGCAATATGGATCTGCTGCTTGCAGTTACGAGACCCCCGTATCCGGGAAAAGTTGAAGCAACGTTTCAGTGGATCTCTGCTGAATTTTCTTCCTTTCTAAAATTGCTGTATTTTTGCACACCATAATGCTATTTTTTTACATTCTATACATTGAATACTGGTAGTGCAAAAAAATTGTAAGGCATTATGTTTGAATACATTGTAGATTAATTATCATATACTGTATCATTATCGCAATAAATGTAGTCCAATTGTCTGTCCTTGATTTTAGCCGTCTGATGATGCGAGTAGGTAGCGCCACGAAGTGGCAAATAAAAATTGAAAACTTAAAGGGGATAAGAAGGTCGCAGTATCAAGCAATGAAGATGGTTTCTTCATTAATATTTCAAAAAGTTACTATTTTAAAATTTTGAAAACATTCACAAAATTATTTCATATCATTATCTTAAACCTCCCAAAGTTTAATTTTGGTGTCCTGATTAGATCTCTAGATATTATTATTTAAATGTTTATTTTTAATGTGGTTCTGAGTTAAAATCGTGTTGCTATTCCCTAAAAAAATTGTAACTTACTATCACAACGGGGCGCTACACGTAACGCGGACCTTGTTTATTCATTTCACAAAATGTCAAAAGCATCTATAATGACTACAATCTGTCATAATTTTGCAGAAATTCGATGGAGATGGGTGTTACAAATTGCCTTTAGAGTAAAAATTACCCTTTGCATCTATATGTATAACATATTCTCACAAATATTACAAATACAGTGATAATTATATATAGAATATTATAAGTTTTCATTATTTTGGGGTATATATTCATTATGTTTGAAACAACTGTCGAATTTCTGCAAAAATAATTGAGGGGAGACGACAACTTCATTAGTTTAACGTGATACCACAACGTCTTTTACAGCGCAGATCTTAATTGATGCGCATGCGTAATATTGTTTATCGTTCTCGTTGAGATTAAAGGAAACCTACAATCCCTCTTTTGTAGTGTCCCTCAACCACAAACCCATTAAAGTCGTCCCCACGCATGCGCATTGACAAAAAAACAGTGATGCCAATGTCGTCAAGATTAAAGGAAACCATTTAAATCCTTCTAATAGAGGGATTGGAGGTGTGCCGTTAATAAAGGAATTAGAGGGATTGAGCAGGTGTCATGTCAACTGATTTACCTTAACGAGAACGCATTGAAAAAACCTACAGTGCTGTCAATGTGGTTAACATTAAGGGAGACACGCCCAAACCCACTAATGAATGTTTAACTTTAACCTGAACGAGAACGATAAACACACTATTTACGCATGATCATCAATAAGTTATGCGTCGTAAAAGTCACTGTGGCATCAATGTCGTTAAACTAATGAAATTAGAGGATTGAGCAACGCCTCCCTTAATGCTCCCTTAATGCTAACCACATTGACAGCACTGTATGTTTTTCCAATGCGTTCTCGTTAAGGTAAATCAGTTGACGGGGCAATAAGGGAGGCGTGCTGAATCCCTCTAATGTCGTCTCCCCTCAACTACAAACCCATTGACGTCGTCTCCACGCATGCGCATTGGCAAAAAACAGAGTTGCAAATGTCGTCAAGATTAAAGGAAACCTGCGCAATCCCTAGCTCTATTTAAATTAAAGTTGCTACGACGAACTACAGAGGGCGCTGCTAGGATCACTCAGCCAGTTCACATGAACGGCAAGAGGTGACGAATATGAAACTGGCAAAGCCGAGAGTAAGATAATTCCCACACGTGTACCATCCTATCGGGTTACTGCGACTTGTCCCAAGAGCACCAGGGACAGAGAGGAAAGCGGATGCTAAAGTCAGCTCCGCGTCTAGAAACACGAACAATTATATTTGTAACCCTCAATTACATAATGAAGTTTAAAAACTATTGTGGCGACACTCGAATTTGAGTGCGTATCAATCAGATAATGTGGTGACAACATTAAGAGACAAGAGGGGGAAATCAGAGGGAAATCATTAAAACGCCTGCCAGGAAGCATGCAAAGCTCTAAATAGGAAACGGGATGAGCAAATAGGAAATGCATGAGCAAACGTAAAACAGCGCAGTACATGTATTTGTTTAAGGAGTAGAAAAATCGATGTCAGTTATAATGTATTAATTTAAGTACAGAAAACTTTAAAGCAGACCATTAGG
Source organism: Xestoiulus laeticollis (assembly GCA_034698905.1). Classification (NCBI taxonomy): domain Eukaryota; kingdom Metazoa; phylum Arthropoda; class Diplopoda; order Julida; family Julidae; genus Xestoiulus; species Xestoiulus laeticollis. The sequence goes on along the minus strand of JAQGCC010004326.1, from coordinate 3,668 downwards.
TAAAAAAAAAAACGTTCCCTATATCTCGAATAATAGAGAGTTAGCGTTTTTTTCGTACCAATACTTACCCAAAACGAATAAGCTTGATCCTGAAATTATTCGTCTTTCGTCTCGTTTGTGTGCGTTTTTACAAAAACGAGACGAAAGGGCATTCTCAACGTTTTTACCCACAAAGCTTCACTTCATGAAAAGTGCATTGGAGAAAGAGAGCATTGTGGGAAAAACTCAACGTTGGCAGCACTGTATCTTGCTGCACGTGCTGCCAAACCACTAGGGACAATCTTCATTTCTTATGAAAATTGTCCCTAGTTGTCTGGCAGCACTGTACCTTGACACTAGTGCGCATGTGCACATTTATTCGTCGTACGAAACGAGTACACGAAAAAGATGCCATTTTTTCGTGAGAAAATGGCGTTCTCGTACGAATAAGTAGTTTTGATGCGGAAGTGACGTCATTTCAAGGTAATTTATTCGTTTCGTTTTTTCGTACGAAAAAAACGCTATAACTCTCTATTATACAGTGTACATACATAACGAACTTCTTGTATAAAAGGCTAACTTTAAATATTAAACTTATTGGCTTCTAGTTGGCACTTATACGTGGTAGATAGATTTTGAGGCCCACATCGGCCTTGTTTTCAGTTTTTTAAATATATCATTTTTTTAAAAAATGAAAAACCCGTGTATATTTCCTATTATTTAGCCCTCAATTGTCATATTGCTAGATCCACAAAGAAAATGTGGCTTGCAGCATTTGCTGAGATGTCAGGTTGCCGCGCGCACGATGCGCATCCCATTGTTTTTCTCTCGGTTTTAATATCTCTGCAATTCCCCGTTTTATCGTTAGTCGGGGATTTTTTTTTTATTCCCTTAGCCGAAGCGCCTCATTAATTATAATCAAAAACTTTTGTCTCTCTCTCTCTCTCTCGCTCTCGGTTTCTCTGCCTGTTTTAGAAGAGAAAAGATTGCGCTACTCGACCGAATTAAATTACGCTCTTCGACGCTAATTACGCTCGTAAATATCAATTCTTAATTCCTTTCCTGTTGCCCGATTTTGCTGCGGACGCCATCTTGTCTGAATTTGAACCTTGGCGTTTGCTCGGTTAGGGTTTCTTCATGACGATTGGGGATGTGAAAACCGATTCAACGCTTCCTTTTTGCGATCAGCGGATGATTCTAAGCATCCCTCTGGAAAAGATGTGATGTTGTAAACTATGTAAAGGGAAAAAAAACTTGGAAAATCGAATCACTTTTGATGGCGGCCATTTTGTTTTCGAGCAAGATGGCCGCCATTTGTTTCCGGATAACAAGAACAAGACGCTCGTCGCGCCCCCTAGAGGCGATCGTTTTCAATTCATGTTTCCAACAAGTAATTAATGTTCTTGTCTGGTTCTTTTTTTTTTTTTTTTTTTTTATCGCCATTTTGAAAAATTCCTGAATGCACCTGCTGTGTGACATTCGACCAGAGCGAACGAACGAGGGAGATGAAAAAACTCCCCAGCAGAGGGTTGTTATTAATAATAAGGGAGGGAGATTTGAGTGACAAGCGCCCGGGAATAACCCCGAAAGAAAGAAGAAAAAAAAAGCCGCTGGGCTCGAGGTCAAAGGTCAATAGCAGTTGGGGGGGGGGGGACGGAAACCACGCTCGGAGAGGAGCTAAGCGTGCGTGACGCCATCTAACGGAAAGCCGTGTGAATGTCCGTATATTTATGATCGGTCCTAAAGAAAATTTATGAAGGTCCTTGCCATTAGGGTTAGTAGTGTTTGATCGGTGACGTCAGCTGCAACCATCTTGAAAGTGCATGTTTTTATGCACTGTTACAATGTCGCCAAATGACGTCATTAATTGTAGTTATATTAAGACGTTGAGGATTACTTTGGTGGCCAGAAATGATAAGTGGCGGGAATGGAAACCTGCATGAATTTTAAAAGTCGCTTATGTATAGAGAAAATGACAATTATCAGAATACGTAGCCAAATTAAGGCGACTAAAATGTCGTCATATTAGTTACCTGTGCATATATACACTAGTATGATTATCTCATAATATTCCTGTAGCAACCGTTGTCTCAACCATCAGAGCCCTCCTGTTATAGCGGCAGTCTAGAGTCAAGTTGATTGACGCGTTGGGGGTTAAAGGTCACTTTTAACCGACTCCGATGCCCACCAGGGGTCCTTTTTCCCGCAAGAATGAGGAACATTTTTTTAATTTCCTATAGAGCAGCGTGATCCCCCGCTGTTCGGACCCCTCAGCCTCCTCCCCCACGACTTTTGGGGGATTCGAGGAATTTCCGAGGACCACCTTAGAGAGAAGCTAAAGAAAGGGGGAACCTGACCTCATGGCTGATGTCCAAACACGTACATGTATACCCGTTCGCCTTCTTGTCCCTAACTTTGGCATCTTACCATAGATGGCGCTCCTACTAAAAGGGTGATTCGGACTCTGTGTTTGAAACGAATATTGAATTTGTCTGAATGTGGGTAACGCTAGATGATTATAGGAATAGAAGACTAGTACAGTATATATAACCCCTCTCAGCTAATCCTCTATTATAACTATATACTATATACTAGGTACATATAATAGAGGTATTGAGCACGCCTCCTTTAAATGCTCCCTTAATGCTAACCACATTGACAGCACTGTATGTTATTCCAATGCGTTCTCGTTAAGGTAAATCAGTTGACGGGGCATTAAGGGAGGCGTGCTCAATCCCTCTATTATTTTTAATCGGCCCAAATTGATTAACTAAGAGAGGTTCTACTGTATACTAAATGTGCAAAGAAAACTTGTCAAATAACTCATTAAAAGTATTTACAGAAAAAAAAAACTGCAACTTGCAAATTAGATATAAAAATTTCTTTATATACATTATATACATGTTTGTAACTTTGTATCTGTTTAATTAGCGTTTTCTCCCAAAAATTTATAGCATTGCATTTACAATATAACAGAAAATTTAGTTATCACTACATTTTTATTTATATAGATATACACTGTACATGTACTTGAATTCCACAGATCATTTTAAACTACATGTTCTTTCGTGGGATTGCAATAAAAAAATGTGGTTATTTCTTAATGGTATAGAACCTCTTTTCAAAACACGAACATTGCGGTCTAAATTTCGCAGATCTTTAAAATTCGCGATTTCTATCTTATAAATCCATTCTTTTGTTTTTCTCCCACCTTTTTTCATTTGAAAATGGGATGACCTCGTTCTTTGTTTTTCCTCCCACACCCGCTGCTACCCTATTAAAAGCTGTTTTATTATAAGAAAAAAAGTATAAAATGTTAAAAGCCGTCTTTTAAAAACGTGTTTTCTGTAATCGCCATTAACATTCCTGGCATCTTTAAAAAGTGTTTATCCCCCTCCTCCCCCCAAAAAAACACTTCATAAATAAAAATTAAACTTAAATGGACGATGGACAATGGAATAAATGAAAGAGGAAAGAGGGTTGTCCGGACTTTTTTAAAAAAAAAAAAATTTAACGCAGTGTCCCACTGCTCAAAAGAAAGGTATGGTACAATTTGGACGCGTTTGGTTTCCAAAATGGCGTCCAATTTTTTTCTGTTCCTGCTTCGAGCCCCAATAGAGGGATTGAGCACGCCTCCCTTAATGCTCCCTTAATGCTAACCACATTGACAGCACTGTATGTTTTTCCAA
>JAQGCC010004325.1:0-13366 GCA_034698905.1 Xestoiulus laeticollis | reverse complement strand
TCACGTGCATCACGTAGCCTATCGACCAGTGCTGTCTAGATAGGGATATATGCCGGATATTGATAGGGAATTCTCTGTTTCCAGGAAAGAGTAATCGATAACTCGTAATTGAAAAACTCAGCCGAGTTGAAGCTAAGTCGCCTTTTGTTGTGCAGCAGTGGTACGGGGGTAAGACTATGATAAAAAATTGGTCTTTTTGGTGATAAAATAGACTAAAACACAAACTGCGTATGGGTATTCCAAAATTGAAATTTCCACGTACTGCGAATCTAAATCAACCTCTGCTTCACAAGGAGCGAGAGATTTAGGCGTTTGCTAGATGGCAGCACTGTACACCAGGACGGAGTGCCTGCAGAGTGTGCCTAAGGGTCTTATCCTCCACCCGACCTCCTACTCTCAGATTTATCCCCAGCTGATCTAAATTCCCAGCTGATGTCTCAGGTGGGGGCATACAGCGGTTTGACATAAATCTCCACCTGCTGATTAAGTGAATAATTGAAATCACTTACCTTGCTGGGTGCTGGATGAACAATTCTTTGAGACTCCTGAGTGTTTCTTCTGTCTTCTAACAGGTATCTGAAAATAAACAACTCCACAGATACCTATTCCTACAAGTTTCACACTGTCCCCAAAATGTTTATTTCCAATAAAATTCCCTGACAGTTATTCCCCACGCTCTCCTTGATGACTTAGCTTTAGCGTAGCCAAATACTATAGAGGAGCTTCCGCGGAGACAGCTCCAACTATTCAAGTATTGAAAGGCGTGAGAGATAATTTTTATAATCAAAAGCGCTTTATTAAAAAAGCAAAATTAGGAACATATATGTTCCACAGAACTCTAAAATTATCAATATTTTTCTTTCCAGATTGTAAAGCTCCTGGCGTGCATTTAGGATCCAAGATCTACACTGCCTGGGACACTTTAGGATTGCAAGTAAGTTCTTAACTAAAGTCAAATTGAAATATGTAAAAACAGTTCTGTAGAAGTAACATGAAAATAAAATGAATACTTTTAAAGTAATGCAAAATTTTACCTTTCTTGAAACTCAGCTGTTTCAGGCTTCTCAGTTTCAGCACTCTTTGAGAGTGCCAGCAGAGTCTAGTTTGAGAAGCCCAAGGGCCAGATTTTAAGGGAAATTCGAATTTGGTTCCCAAACAAGCTGACCAATGGCCTCATCAGCTGAGGACTTGGTTAGTGGCTTTCCACCAATTAGGAAGCCTGCTGCAGCTGAGTTGGTGATGTAGGGACGCCACCACGTAACGTCTTTGTGTCGAAGCCGTTGAGCACCCCTGCAGTGACCAGCTGTGTGAGGGTGGACATAGCGTCCCAGGCTTAAAATGTTAGGGTTAGAACCCAAGCCTCCAACACAAACATTAATTTTTTAGGAAACAAAATTGCCCAAAACAAAATTAATTCCAAAATAAAATATTATTTATGAATGGCCCCTTAACAGCCCATCAAATTGAGGACACGGATCACAACATGATGCGAGGCGTTAATTTCGACACAACAAATGTAAGCGTGGCAAAACAAAAATAAATGCAGAATATATACTAAAATATATAAATGAAATGGAATGGTGGAATGGAGGCAGTTTGTGTTTAAACTTTAACAGTAAAATGTAATTGGGCCTAACCTGCACTCTATTAATAAACAAAGGTGCGGTAGCTAACAATATTGCACAATGTGCATACAAAAATGCGCTACCAAGTAGCAATTGCATGGAACTTGAAAGGAATATTACACCAAGCGCATGTAAAAGGGTATAAAAGAAAATAAAAGCAATAAGTAATGGCAGCCCTCATTATACATACGGGCAAATCATGCAACAGTAAAATATTCCATGATAAAAATGAATTTCCCCCCCCCCACAAGAGAATAAAAGAAGGCACAAAATCAGCCACATAAGCCTCCATCATCTGGATCCGGTGGTGGATGGCGGCGACGAACCTTGCGTCCGTTGCGGCATTCCCAAATGGCGGGATCAGGTAATGGCGGGAATTTTGGAACTTTCTTTGGTTGGTGAACAGGAGGCGGCGGCGCTGGGTGGTTCTTCGGGAGTGGAGCACGTTGGATCCCTGGAGCCTCACGCGCTGAATCACCTGCTGCATCCTGCTTGTTGCGGCCCCGTTTAGAACGGCGACCAGGATTGCGTAATTTACGTAAACCAAATCCAGGAGGCCACTCAAAACCTTCAATCCATCTGTCAGTTTGTCGGCGTGGATCATTTGGGCGGTTTTGGTCGCGTACTGGTGCTGGTGGATGCTAAAACTGTTGTGGCTGTTGTTGTTGGTGTCCTTGGATGCCTCTGGGAATCCTCGGACGGGCACCCAACTGTTCGTATGGGCGATCAATGGCCTTACGCAAGACCTGCACAGGTGGGCATGGGAGCACTGGTGGCGGCGCGTTGACGATGGGACGAACAGGGACTACAGGCTTGACAAGAGATGAATTAGGATTTGGGGAAATTTGCATGGGGTGCATGGGCGCAAGACCTGTTAGGGCCGTGGCTTTGGCTAAGCATTCCTGATCTTCTTCATTTAATTCAAAACGTTCAGGAGCGTCTATAAGCCATTGGGGCGCCTCTGACATGGGCGGCACGGAGACTGGCGCAGTGGAAGCTGCCTGCACCTCTGGCGGAAAATTGCCAGGCACAACTTTGACAGGGACCTTAGCTAAGAAGCTAATCATATGTTGGCGCGTGACGTCACAGTCTACAGAGCGTAGCTCGGACTCATCCGTAATAATTGCGGGGACTGGTACAGTGGTGGGGCCTGGCACAAGTTTGCTAGCATGATTGGAGTCCCCTTCTTGTTTTTCCTTATTAAAATACGCAATTGCGGCATTAATCAAACGCGTGGTTGGAGTTTCTGACAAGCCTGACACAGGCGTAGAAAGTGGCTCAAGTGTCAACCAGGAGCGTCCATCGCGTTCGCATACCGCGTCGAACGATTGAGTGCGAAAGAAGTCTTTCGCTTTGCGCACCTCCCTCTCGCGGTCTGTCTCGCTAACTAGGGCAGGAACAATCACTGGCGGCAAATTTGAATTCAGTTCGTCCTCGTGTTCATCAGAGGGGATGGAGTCTGGAAAGGAGCTCCAAGATCCCTCGAAGGAGTCACACTCAAAGGGTGGTGGCGGCGGAACAGTTGGTGGGGCCTCATCTGTATCCCTAACTTCCCTAGAACCTGCGCTAGCCACTGTGTCTCTAACCATATCAATCCAGGAGATAATGTCCAACCCTGTGGTTGTTTCCTTAAAGTTTTGGGGCATTTCATTTGATGGCAATTGTTGCAAGCTGTCTATGTATTCGTCGATGCCTGATTGCTCCTTAACAGCTGGTATGAGTGTGGGAAAGTCTGAATTTTCAATTCCCTCAGGCAGTGTCCTAAAGTTGTGATTGATATCTAACACCTCCTTGCTAATTTTATTGCCCAAGGCAATTTCCTGTCCAGCTGGCTGGGAAATTGGGCCAATTTCCTGTTGTAAAATGGCGGCATCGCTATCATTTTTTAGCCTAATTTCCGTCAAGTTAGGGCTATTTACCGCTAAACAAGGGTTGTTTACGGTGGATCCGTCTATGGATAATTTAGGGCTACCAGGTAGCGCTAACTGTTCCTGCTCTAACTCTCGATCATCAATAAATCCCAATTCAGAACTAGCTTCATGAATATCAATCAAGCTATCTGACTGACTAACGGAACGGCTAATGGAATGGCTGGTGGGCTCAGGTGGATTATTTATGGGGTCCAGGGCCTGCACAATGCCGTCCTAGCGGCCTTCGTTAACGTCATCCCAAATTCTTCCCTCTTCTTCTAACCCTAAATGATTGTCATTAATGGGGAGCTCCATTCCACTCTCTGAACTATCGTAATGGTCTCCATAATGGGCATAATAGTGCTTATAATAGCACGGTGTGCTAAACCTAAAAAGGGCAGCTATAGTGCGACAAGAGGGGCGACGGTAATGGGGCATTTCAGGGTCCTCATTTTCTTCTTCGTCGTCCTTCATCAGCTGATTTAGGTGTTGGGCCACTTCCCTGACTGAGCTAGGGTCTAAACGGTAAACAATTGGTGACTCACCGGATCTTTTAGTGTCCCTTTGTTGAGCGTTAGATGGCGCGACCCCGAACAATCGGTTATTACATATTGCATGTCCCGCGCGTTGATTTCCGTAGCCTGATTCAGATGGCGGGAACGTGCGACGACGTTTTCCCGGAGTTGGGCAATTAAGTTGCCGCGTTGGATACACAGTTCAGCGTAACTATCCGTGGGAACGGGTCTGGGCGCGAATCTTGCCTAGTAATCCAAGTCCAAATGTCCTGCGCTAGTTGCTGGTGGATCTGTAGGGGCACCATCTTCGCTGCACTGGGGACTTAGCGTGTCTGGGACAATGTCTGGAGACAGTTCAGGCTGGCTTGGAGAGTATGTGGCTGGAACATCCTGGGGAACGGCTTGGCCATGGGCCTGGTCCCTGGAGTTTTCTTCGGCCATGTTGTCCTCCGCCATGTTGGCCTAATTCCAAAGTTTTGACTGGAGACCCTGGTCCACGGGTATTTGAAGTCCCTGCAGGATCCATGGTGGTCTTCATATAAGGCTTCTTATCTTTCTTTTTCTTTTTCTTATTCTTTTTAGCAAAGTCGCCAGGAATAGTGTCCCACTATTTGATTTTTTGGGCGGGTGCGTAAAGCAAAGAGTTGCGAGGAGACACTAGGCGAAACAGGAGCTGATCTGACAGGTCCTGTCAAGCTCTCGCTCACGTGCTTTCGAGAAGGCGGATGTGACGCGCTCTTCCCTCTTGTGCCCTCTCTTGCTTCCGAAAATAATTTCCGTCTGCATGAGAGCGGTAAAAGTTTTAAAGGCGTCGTCTGCTGACGCTTGCGTTTCTCTTCAAGTTGAACCTTCGCGCACCAACGCCGTATACGGTTATATCGGTATCGGCGAATGTGAATCCGCTGATTCCATGGTAAGACTTTGAAGTTTCTTTCAAAACTTTCTCTGCCTTATATTTCCATGGGTGAGGCAGGTTCACCTTTGCCTTTTTGATCCGAATTTGGCGCGAAAATTTGAATGTCCATGCTCATGCTGGGAATGCAATTTTGCGTAAGTTGATGTGCGCCTAGTGAATTGTCAACTGATTTGCTCCCAATTTTGAGGTCTTTTATAAGTCTCCAGAACGAATAAAAAAACTGAGGAATTTGCAATGGTTTAAAACGTGCAAACAAACTGTCAACATGCAAGATTGTTTTCCAGAGACCATTTTCCCCTTGGTTCTCATGCTCAGGTTCCCCCATTTTAGTCCCGCCTACTGTGAGAAAGGGATAAATTGTGATGGGTGAAGGGTTAGCCTCCCAATTTTGATATGAATTCCATTAATCAAACCACAGGAAATTCAAGGACACTGGGGCCCCTGCTTTTCTGATTAACTTTCGAAATCCTATATATTCGCTTAACAATTGGTCCGCAGTTTGAACTTCCCCATTATTATAAAATATGGGGCAGTAAATGTCTGGATACTTTGGTATCCAGGCATCTGGCAAATTTCTTTAGGCAAATACTCTGGCCGCTGTAATCACTTTGAAAATGGTTGTTTTATAGCGATTACAGTAACCCCCATGCAATTGGTTCAATTCTTGCACTTGGTCAAAATGTTTTAGGATCAACTTCTTGCAAACAAAATCTTTCAATTCTTCATCCTCAACTCTCTGCTGAGTAACATATTCTCGAGCAATTTGGGTGAGTCTGTGAAATCTGTCTTCAGAATATTTGTGGATGCATTCTTCAATGTGCCTATCCAAATTTTCTTCCTCTAATAAATTGAATCTAGCAGGCCTGCGGATTTCGCGGCCTGATCTAGATGTTTGTGCAGCCATGTTAGCTTCTTCCTTATTAGAATCATCGAGTTTCTCATCAGATTTTGTTTTTGAGACATTGTCCTGTTTTGGCAAGATGACCTGGTGCTCACCTGGCACAGATGCCTGGGTTGGGAAGACATTCTCTTTCAGGGCGAACTCCACCTGTTTTGCAAATTGTGTCCGTGGCTCTGATGCTCCAGCACCTTGGACAGCATCTTTCGCATCCTCAAGATCCCAATCTGCACTGGTTCCAGCATCTGGTGAGATGTCTCTGGTCTCCTGGCGAATGGATTCTTCTTAGGAGACCTTTGGTGGTCGGCCAAGCCTCTTTTGCCTTAAGATGGGTGCATCTTCTTCAGCTTCAGAGTCATCTTGGTTGGGACATTTACATAATTCCTTTTCATTGATAACTCCCAACTTAACATCTCTAGAGCTGTCCCACACTTCATAAGTGTTTGGACTTAGGACCTTGGTAATTACATAAGGGCCATCTCGTCTAGGGGCAAATTTTGCGGTAAAGGACTTGGCTGTGGGACTAATGGGATGGGTTGTCACAAAGACTTTGTCTCCTACCTCGAATTTGTTGCCTACTAAACTTGCATTGTTCTCCTCTCTACGAGTGTCCTGGGCTTCTTCTAGTCATGATTGAACTTCCAGCAACAATCCTGACATGTGAGCAAGGTGCTCTGTCAAGGGTGTGCTGGTGAAGCTTCTGTCATAGCATATCTTGTGAAAGTTCATGAGATTGTCGCGAGGCGACCTGCCCAAGCGCCTAAACTCTAGAAAAAAGGGAGAGTGTCTTATAGTGGAGTTTACAGCAGTGTTCATGGCCCATCTCACAGATGAGATGTAAGCATCCCACTCATCATGGTTGCCTAACACTGCCATTTCCAACTTGGCTTTCAAATCTCTATGCTTTCTTTCTACGCCATGGATTGGCCTGGGGATGATACACAGCCACTCTTTGTATCTCAATTCCCATGGTTGTGGCTACCTGTTGGATCATAGTGGACAGGAACTGAGAACCATTGTCGCACTTGATTACTTTGGGTGTGCTATACCTGAAACATACCTCATTGATGATCAGAGGTATAATTGTCTCAGTTCTAGTGTCCACCACTGGGAACATTTCAATGTAACCAGTGGCTACATCACTCACAGTAAAGATGTTTGTATTGCCATATTTGGTTTTTGGTAAGGATCCCACTAAGTCTATACTAATGGACTCAAACCTGCCTGGAATGGGTGGACTAGTGTAAACAGCTTCCTTCCTAGTTGTTTCAGGTTTAAATTTCACACAGAGGTTGCATTTCTCCACATAACCTGCAATACTTTTCCTCATTCCAGCCTAAAAATACTTTTCTAATGTTCTTAGGTATGTTCACTGGACTCCCTGATGCCCTGCTTCTGTAGTCTGGTGATTCCAGCCTATCACTCTATGCTGCATTACTGTGGGGACCATTAGCCTGGGTTCATCTGGTGCAAAATGCTCCAGATGGCGATACAGGATGTCATCCAATACCACATAACCACGCATCAGATAGGTGCGGGCGTCTGGGGCATCCTGGTCATCACTAGACTCTAACGCAGTTATGATTTTGTTCAACTGTGGATCTTCACGTTGCAACTTCTTAAACTCAATTTTGGTGATTGGTTGCTCATCTGTCAGAAACTGGTGTATTAACACTACAGGTTAAGATGGGGTTTCCTCCCTTCCTGTGGATCTTGACATAAGGTCTGCTAGGACATTCAGTTTCCCCGGGATGCATTCAATATCAAACACATAGTTTTGGACAGCCAGTGCCCACCTGGCCAATCGTCCTTGTGGATTGTTCAAGGTGATAAGCCACCTTAATGGCCGGTGGTCCGTATGCACTACAAAAGGCATGCCTTCTATGTACCCTCTGAACTTCCCAATTGCCCAAATTACTGCCAACGCTTCTCTTTCCGTTGTTGAGTAATTTCTTTGAGCTGGGTTGAATAGCTTGGAAGCATATTCAATGACCTGATATAGTGCTGCATCGCCTTGGACCAATACTGCTCTCTTGGCTTCCTGACTGGCATCAGTGAAAAGCCTGAAACTTTTCTGAAAGTCTGGTTGAGCTAGTATAGGTGCTTCACACAACTTTTGCTTTAGCAGGTCAAAAGCGTTTGCGCAACTGGAGTCAAAATGAAATGGTACATCTTTCTTCAGCAACCCATACAATGGTTCTGCAATTTGTGATAACATTGGGATAAATTTCCCAAACCAGCGACATGCTGACACAAATGATTTCACTTCTGTAGCATTCTTTGGATACTGCAATTCTAAGTTGGCTCTAATCTTTTCCTTGTTCGGACTAATTCCGTCTATTGACCCATTGTGTCCAAGAAAGTCTACACTATCATTAAAGAAATGGCATTTGCTCCTTTTCAAAGCAAAACCATACTTAGCTATCAAGGTGAAAGCTTGATCTAGGTCTTTCATGTGTTTCTGGAATCTCTCAGCTGCTAGAATTAAGTCATCCTGGAATATTTTACGAATTACCCCTGTCAAATGCGACATCATATCATCCACTACCCTTTGGCAATGAGCTGCAGAGTTGCGAGCTATCATGGGCATTCTGGTATATGCCATGGTTCCAAGTGGAGTGATGGTAGCAAATAACTTCTGACTTTCTGGCGCGATAGGTATCTGCCAATAACAGTTTGTTAAGTCCATGGTGGACATATAGGGATTTCCCCTGACTTCTGCTAAAATGTTATCCATCCTTAGGATTGGGTAATTGTCTGGAAAGGTGTAACGATTAAGTTCTCTAAAGTCAGTCACCATTCTCATATCCGTGCATCCATCATTCTTGGCCACCAAGAATGAGGGAGCTGCCCATTCTGATGAAACGGGTTTGAGATAGCCCCTGTCAAGCATACTGGATATCTTCTCTTGCAACTGGGCCCTTCTCTTAGGTGAATAGTTATATAACCTAACATAGCACGGCTTGGCGTTTGGAACTAGCTGAATAACCTGGGGCGTTACCTTAGCTGGTCCAGTGGGATCTTGGAAAACCTGGAAATGCTTTAACAGCAAAATGTTGACAAGTCTTCTCTGGTCTGGAGTCAATCTGGCTCCTTTATTTTCTCTAAGCACTATTAGATTCAATTCAATTCCTTACCCTGCAGTCAGCATGTATATTATGCCATGTAACAGGGAACAAAGTGCCAGATTTTGTTAAGGTGAACTTTATACGGTCACTATGTCCTCATCTCCCACATGTGCGGGTTTCCAAGTCACATGATTGTTCAATTCTGCTACATTCTTGGTTTCCAAGGTGTACAACATGGTTGGGTCGATTTCATCCTGAAATCTCCACTTATTGGAACCATAATCTACTACTATCTTAGCTAGACTAAGAAAATCTCCTCCAAGGATCATCTTCTGGGTTTTGTAGGTAGGTATAAACATCATGGGAATAGTGAATGTGCGCCCTCTGAGAATGATTTCTACAGGAGCATGGTACGTGACCATGTCCTTGTTTCTCGAGTCTGTCATCATCACATATTTCCTCTCTTTGGAAAACTTAACGTCTTTCTTTTGGAATTGTCTATACAGATTGTTCTGCCCCCCCCCCAAAGAGAGGTTTGCTCCACCATCTAGGAGCCCTACATGTGGACTTCCATCCACTGTCACCTTAACGTGGATCAAGCCTGCATCTGGAATATTTCCTAGTTGCGGCATCTTAGTGGTGTTTCCTGACGCCAGGACAACCAAATTGCTCACCTTGGCTGTTGCAGAGTTGGCCTTTTCCAGTGTCTGCACTGCAAGATAGCATTTTTTTGCACAGGTGAATTTGGTTTTACCCACTTCCCCACAGACAAAACACTTGATCGTTTTGGACTTTGTTTTGGGTCTCTGATCCTTCTGTTTAGACGTGTTGTCTGAACCAGTCTTATCTGGTGTGGTCTTAGGCTTTTTGGTTTCCTTGCGTTCTTTCTTAAAGAAATGCCTACGACCCTTTGACTTGGTGTCATCTTTGGACTTATCAGACACTGAGTCCTTGTCCTTGGTCGTATGGGCATTCATTTTGGAAGAGGAGTTACTTTTGTGTCCTTGGTTATCTTCCCTCAAACATGCCTCATAAATTTTGGCTCTACTGCCGAGTCAACTACCTAAATCTCTTTTTGGCCAGCGTCCTGCATTGGACAGTTTACGTTCGGCTTCCATAGCTTCGTCAGTAAGGGCCTCAACGGTTTTGTACGTTCCAGCTTTAATCTTTTCTTGGATTCTGGGATGTAATCCTCCAAACATGGTAGTGATTATAGTACTCTGAGAGTGGTCATCCTTCATGCGACCAATAATCTCATTCATCAGGGACACATATTCTGATGATCTTTGGCCTAGCCTTTGACCTGAATTGACCACTGCTGGCCACAAAACTTCATCTGACATGGGGGTCCCAAATCTATGGAGAAGTTCTCTTTTGGCTTCCTCCCAAGTCTGAATGTAAGCTTGTTGTATGGACCACCAGTCCCTAGCATCATCATCTAGATATTGTCCTAGGATGGCATTCATCCATCAATGGGCTTCTTTCCACCCTTGTAATGGGCCATCTTTAATATCTTACTAGTTAAAGCAGGGCCATTATTATATCTAGGACTTTCACTTGAAGAGCTACGGTTCCTAGATTTACGAGATCTATGGGAAGTGCTAAAATCCCTATGCCTCCTTGATCTGGAATTGGATTCCTTATGTGTAGCAGGAGAGAATATGTCTGGGAATAGAGGAACCACTAGAACTCTCAGACCTTCCTGACCTGGATCGTGACCTCTCCTAAACGGAATTTCTGGAATCTTCACTCCCAGAACTCTCAGGTGTAGGTGCCCTGACCCTAACAGGGGATCTTCTCTGAGGAGTTTGTATTCACCTCCTGGTTTGTTCTCGCTCTTGTTGCAATCTCTCATTGATTTCCCTCAAAGTTTTGTTATTGGACTCACACTGCCTCATAGTGGCTAGAAAGTTTTTCAGTGAATGATCCATTTTGGAATGATATATGCTCTGTGTTCTGGTTAGAACACTCAGTAAACCAGGGCCTGCATTAGCAAATGCTGCGGCCTCTTCAGGGTTTAATTCAAATTGTTCTTGGATATCTCCTTATTTAAACATATCTCCAGCAGCTGGATACCTTGGTTCCATTGCCTGCTGTTCTATGGGTTGTTCTGCCATTTAGCTAAGTTCTACCTGAAAAATAACCTTATGATATTGTTTTCTGAGATATCAAACAACTACCTGTTTTGGTTCCACTATCAAGAACACAAATATCTGTTTACGTAATAATTATGCTCTAAAACTTACAGGATTTTATGTAACCGGAAAGGGCTTCCTTGCATAATGCGTCCACTCCAAGGAATAGCTTGGCTTCCCTGCACGTCTTTTCTGTTTTGTACCTTTGTGTACCTTAACGCACGAACTCTACGACAAATAGAATTCTAGCTGAATGAAAGCAATGCGGAATATACGAAATATGCGAAAATACCAGACTACGTCGTGGTAAACTTCGGCTCACGCCGTGGGCGCCAATAAAACACAAACTGCGTACGGGTATTCCAAAATTGAAATCCCCACGTACTGCTAATCTAAATCAACCTCTGCTTCACAAGGAGCGAGAGATTTAGGCGTTTGCTAGATGGCAGCACTGTACACCAGGACGGAGTGCCTGTAGAGTGTGCCTAAGGGTCTTATCCTCTACCCGACCTCCTACTCTCAGATTTATCCCCAGCTGATCTAAATTCCCAGCTGATGTCTCAGGTGGGGGCTTACAGCGGTGTGACATAAATCTTACACCTGCTGATTAAGTGAATAATTGAAATCACTTACCTTGCTGGGTGCTGAATGGACAATTCTTTGAGACTCCTGAGTGTTCCTTCTGTCTTCTAACAGGTATCTGAAAATAAACAACTCCACAGATACCTATTCCTACAAGTTTCACACTGTCCCCAAAATGTTTATTTCCAATAAAATTCCCTGACAGTTATTCCCTACGCTCTCCTTGATGACTTAGCTTTAGCATAGCCAAATACTATAGAGGAGCTTCCGCAGATACAGCTCCAACTATTCAAGTATTGAAAGGTGTGAGAGATAATTTTTATAATCAAATGCGCTTTATTAAAATAGCAAAATTAGGAACATATATGTTCCACAGAACTCTAAAATTATCAATATTTTTCTTTCCAGATTGAAAAGCTCCTGGCGTGCATTTAGGATCCAAGATCTACACTGCCTGGGACACTTTAGGATTACAAGTAAGTTTTTAACTAAAGTCAAATTGAAATATGTAAAAACAGTTCTGTAGAAGTAACATGAAAATAAAATGAATACTTTTAAAGTAATGCAAAATTTTACCTTTCTTGAAACTCAGCTGTTCTATCGCTTTATCTATCTCTAAGCATCGCTCTATCAGGTAGAGCCTGTGCCACAAAGCACCACTGGAACATGACCGAGTGTTGTACCGGTGTAAGTTCAGGCTTTGACAGGACAAATCCCTGAATTGGCACAATTCTTTTCTACGATAACAGGTCAAAGTCTACAATGGTCTTCTGCAACGATAGCTCGTACCGCAAGCGATCCAGTCTCTACTTCGGTAGGCCGGACTCAGGTTGCTAGGAACACCTCTGACACTACCTAGGAGCATGAATACCTTCGTTACAAGGAGTGTACCACAGACCATTACATTTGCAAATGGAGTTTCTTTTGCTACAACTAGTAACAGTCAAACTCAGACTAGCAGAGTTAATTATGGCGCTCAATTAGCAGAACAGCAGCGATTACTCGCTCAGATAACTTCGTTAAAAGAGCAATATCGCCAGACCTGAGTTGGTGCCTTCAATTACACCTAACACAACGGAAACCTTCGCTCTAACGGCTGGGAGTTGATCAATGTTGAGAATATTGCACACTTCTACTTGGAAGTAGGTTTGGCATATGGTAAATGCTTAAAACTAACCGCTATTTTGGTATCCCTTTCAGGATGTTTGGCTTTAGAATCAAGAGATGAAACGTCAGGCGTAACAGATTTTGTTAATTCGGCAGGCATTGGTAGGAAAGCTGAAATTTTGACCTCGCTATGCGGCGGCATTCCGATAGGACCTCCTAGACCTCCTAGACCTGTATATCCTAGCCTACGAACTATAAATGCAAGTAAACCGTTTCTTCTAAGAGCACCGTTTATGCGAATACATTTTTGGAGCAACTAGACCGATCAGAGCATTGAAGAACGGATTAAGAAACTCAAGCAGTTTAAGGGTCAGAACACCTCCAGGTTTATCATCATGCTGGTGAATAAATTCAATGAGATGCTCCGATAAATTCAATGAGATGCTTTCACGTGGAGATGAAAAAGTGGAATCTGTCGTTCTCATTCATCAATTTCTGCTAGACGAGCAACCTCTAACGGCGCCTCAACTGAGAGCGCTATAGCGTTCGATAGAGGTGGTCACGTTTTTTTTGGCTCCTCATAATCCAGCTGTAGAATCGCGAATTTTTG
>JAQGCC010004324.1:0-13366 GCA_034698905.1 Xestoiulus laeticollis | reverse complement strand
CGCTGCACCAACGTTGAAATGACAGTTTTCTAACATGCCAAAAAAGTGTTGGCCAACAGTGATTGTGCTGATTGGGACAGCATCAAATGTTGCCTTGCAAGCCTTATAGACTTAAGACTTTCAAGTGCGACGACAATCCTAATGTGAAGTGATGTTGGTTATAACGTTCAATATTTTAAAATCATTTTGTATGTTACCTTACATTAAAAACAATAAATCTAATTTACACCGTCAAATGCAACGTTAAAAAACTTGGAATTATCTTGACAATGGAAATAGCAAGTTTGTGCTGTTCTTGATGCTGCAAATCGACGGGTTTTTCAATTTATTATTATTTTCAAGAAATTAACAATAAAAAGCAGCCAATGTAACATGGAGATTATGCCTACGAACAATTGGCATTACTCGAAATAATTACAAAAAAAAGTGTTCAAGTTTGGAAATGTACAATATTATTATGTAATGAGGTATTTAAGCTTTGGTGTATACTGTGTTTTAAAAATGAAGGTTACCTGAAACTTGTAATGATTGTTAAAAACGACAAAATAAATATATATTAACACGCGTTTCCTGTACAAAAATGCATTTGGGAAAGACAATTGGGAATTTGCTTTTGTAATCTCATCCATGGCAGAATTTCAAAATTTGGCAAAGTATTGTCGGTGTAAAATAAGAGTCGACCTTCGTCTTATAGAAACTGGATAGGGCCTATCATTATAGTTAATTATACTTAATTTCTC
The DNA here is from genome assembly GCA_034698905.1 of Xestoiulus laeticollis. Classification (NCBI taxonomy): domain Eukaryota; kingdom Metazoa; phylum Arthropoda; class Diplopoda; order Julida; family Julidae; genus Xestoiulus; species Xestoiulus laeticollis. The sequence continues at coordinate 12,626 of JAQGCC010004324.1, read as the reverse complement.
ATTTTGTCTGTTATTATACTTCGGTGTATACGTCCAATTAAATACCATATAATTACGTTATTATCTGGACACAATAGTTTAAGTTGAAACACGATATTCTTAACCAAGTTTGCTATTTCACGACAATTTCCATTAATCTTGTACAAAACATACCAAAAGTCAAAAATGCACCTCGTGCATTCAAGAGTAATTTTTGTATTAAAAAAGCTGACTCACATTAATAAATAATCGTGATAAAACATTGTATGACAAGACGAGAAATATACTGCAGTATTGCAATGTTAATCTAAATATAATGTTACATTATATACTGTAATTGACAGAAGCATTTTTGATAGTGTTTTGATAGTTTGCTTATAAAACTAATTAGAAAATGAAAATAAACTGCCATTTGTCCTAAAATGCACACTTCTACATAACGGTATACGCAAATTAACATATCCATGTTTGAATTACGAATACCTTTTTGCGTTTAAATATAATGACAACAACTAATTGTTTATATCTGAGTTCTTATAATGTTTTATCATGTTGATATTAAAAAAAACTGATTTTACAATATCAGTTGACATCCGTCCTTCATATATAGGATATGGCCAAGGACAACTAAGTTGTATCCCAGAAATATAATTTTCATTAAAATTATGATATTGTTGGAATTAAATAAATATGATAGAAGGTTTAAGCGAGTTGTTGTATTTATTTCTAATTTTATAATTTAAAATTTCATAAAACAAAATGTCACTACAACAAGCCTACTTGAATATAAATAAACGTGTTTCAACGACATTGAAATCGCTATACAAATTTAAAACACGTTATAATTAGCTGTTTCTTATACAGATGTTTTTTTAAAGTTTCTAACAACGGTATCGGGAACAATTATAAATAAAAGTTTATTAAGTGCCAAGACCTTATGGAAAAAACTTCTTTTGCATAACATACATGCACGTAGTGATTGCCTGCACTCAGAGGCAAACTCATTCACTGTACACTGCAGTATAGAAATTCAATAAAGTGGACAAAAGCCACTCAAACACTTACAGATATTTCAGGTAAGCCTAGATCCGGAACGTTAGGAACTGGTATTATTTAATAAGAAAGGTGGCATCCAATTTCCACAGCGTGGAAAGTTCTTTGGCGTAGATGGCATTTGTTCCATTTCACCTACTTGAAACACGACAGCCATTCCAAGCTCCATGTGAAAATCCATATGACAATGTAGTAACCAAAAACCTGTAAGGAATATAGAGATTTCTTAGCATTCAACGTTTTGAATTTGACAGGAATTTTATGAAACCCACCTGGGTTATCAGCATAAAACCGCAATATCACGTATCCCTTGTAAGGTACATTGACGGTATCTTTCAACACAGCACCTTGCAGTTTCCTAGGTAATTTATTTTCTTTGTCAAGGTTTTTAATTTTATCCATGGTGATGTCTTTCATTGCTTCTATTCCCAGAACACGAAAATAATGGCCATGGATATGAAGCATGTGACTCGCATTAAAGTAAATGCCTGGGACAAGAAAAAAAATTTAAATTGTAAGTACGTACAACTGAGAAATTGTGGGGTTAGAGTGGTAAATAATGCATAGCATGGCCTTTCTCAAGTGAAAAATCTTAAGCAGTCTCGTAGAGAAAAACTATGAGAATATAGAATTGTTGTCTTTATGGAATATGCTAATGGCACAGTATGACATAATGACAAGTAATGGGACAAAATGAGACTCCAATATCAAAGGGATTTTATTCTATACGACTCTATGGCACGGTTCCCTTAATAATATGTTATGAGTCTATTATGAAGTCATACTTGAAAAAAGTCTCAACTAGTTTTGAATTGGGATTACAATGGGATGTCCCCCCGATATCATAACCAATGAGGTCTCATACATATATCATCTTCACTATGGTTTGGCATGAAAATAAAGATATTAAAAATAAAACAGCTTAGAAATTTAAAAAAAAAAACTTTACCTTCATCAACAAATATGATTTCCACAACAGAATTCAAGGCCACCTTCAGAAGATGTACACAATGACAAAATTCTTCAGAACAATTTCTCTTAATCGAAGTATAGTTGCAGATTAATTCATCGGGAACAGAGTCTCGTTGAGTTAATAAAGGTGCAGGTGGAAACATAAACGAAATATAATTGAAGACGGTTGAAGGGTGCCGATAGTTAGGTGAAATGGAATTTATTGGGAAATACTGCGGGTCATAAAATCGTGGATCGTTCATAAAATAATAATCATATTGTATGAAAAATTTGTAATCTGGATCCCGTATTAAACTTTCGTCAAATGGTAAAAGACTGTTTAACGTATCCACATTTAGGCGCCATGAATTTGTGATGCCATCAACTGGATCTAATTCCTGTTAGAAACAATACAATTTTCAATAAGTTTTATCTGGTAATTTTATGTTTATACAGTAATTGACAATTTACTCCTGCAAACTTGGCAAATACGTTTCATCTAATTAATTTAATACTTAATTGTTTACTATATGTGATTCATATCAGCAATTTTTTGGTAAAAGCTATCAAAGATGTACTAAATTTGGAAGTGTTTCAGGAAAGACTTTGTGAATCAACTTCCACAAGCTGTGCGAAAATAATTTCACAAAATGATACAAAATACAGTTGTACAAGTAATGAAATTTCAGACTAAATCCACAGTTGTTTGCAAACTGCAAGATACTGATAGTCGTCTGCTATAACGCCGCCATTTTGCAATACATCAATTGCAAGAAACCTTGAAAGTTTTTCCCCCAATATTACTTCCTTGAATTAAATTAATATTTCTTACCTTTCCAATCCTGAAGGTAGAACTGTAATTAACACCTGGAACAGGATCCTCCAGAGGAGCCTCTTTGTACCTCAGAATGGCAGTTGTGAAGGCACTTGTAAAATGTTCATCACCATCAACCAATGCACGCAATTTTAACCAATAATTCGATATTTTTTGAGTCGAATGCAACACAAAGTCATATCTCTCTCCAGTGTATATTATTATCGAATCTACAACAGAAGATTCCACAAATGCACCATCGGTAGCAATCACTTCTAGAACGTGTCCATCAATTGAGAACTGAAGTGGAGCATTCATGGAACCGCTGCTAATTAATCGAAATCTGTAGCGTTTTCCAAATTCCACCATAAAAACCTTACGTGGAATATGTGTGAAATTACCTTCATTGTCCATGAATACCTTATCCGATGTTATGCCATTGATCATAACGGATGGAACCTTGTTTGATCCGTTGGAATGGTAATGCAGCAGAAATTGGTCATCAGCAGGGCTATGAAGCCAATCATTAACTACAATCACGTGGTCTGATAAATCATGATCGTAAAGATGGGATTGTGTATCGTTTGCCATCCTGATGATCAGCGGTCCAAAAACACCATCCATTTTCTGTAAGCCGCTGTGTCCATGCCACAAAAATGTTCCAGTCTGACTTGCAGGAAACGCATAGCGAAATGTTGTGCTGGACAAAATTGGACACTGAGTGACCATTGGAACACCATCGTGGTGCTGTGCTTTACGTTGGTGCAAACCGTGCCAATGAATCGTAGTGCTCATTGATGACATCTTATTCACCACATCAACAATGATTTCATCGCCTTGGCAAACCTACACGGATAAACACAATAAAAAGTTTAATTGCTTTAACAACAGACTAAGAAATTAGCACAATTCAGGGTTGTGAGTGGAATTCAAGGTTCTGAATATCCAAGAATTAGGATGGCAGCCATTTTGACTATTTTCACGATCAACTTCTAGAATTTATAAAATTTTACAAATTATAATGTACAAAAAATTGGTGAAAAACTCATTAACTATTACATCTACTTTATAAAGAAAAAATTTCTAGAATTTTTAAGTCTTCAAATTATAATGTATAAAAAATTGGTGAAAAATTCAGCAATAATAATAAGATTATAAGATTAATATTGTTTATGCATAGAATAGGTTTTCAGCATTTTTTTTAAGAGGAATGCATACCAGAATAAGCTTTTTTATCGAAATTATTTTTTTATTTAATTGAAACTGATTGGAACAAATAAAATGTAGTAGGACCTAGCATAAATATTCTATTATTTGATTAAATTTTTAGTTTAAATATATGTATATTACGCTTCATGGAAATATGTTCGTAAAGTTTACCATACCCTCTACAATTATAAACTTTATGGACATATTTTCATGAAGTGTAATATACATATATTTAAACAAATAATAGAACATTTATGATAGGTACTCGTACATTTCATTTGTTCCTATCAGTTCCCAAAATAAAATAAAATAATTTCGAAATAAAGGCTTATTCTTGTATGCAACCCTCTTAAATAACCTAAATTTCCTAACAAAAGTTATATTAGTGAATTGTTGAGTGCTTATTTTAGAATTTATGGATTTTTTAGAACTTAATTTTTTTGTAAAGGTCTTACCTCAATACTAGGTCCTGGTAATTGCCTATTAACAGTAATTATCCTTCTTTTCCTCCCATCAGCCGGGACACAAAAAGGTCTTGAACAATCCGTAACATTGAAAGGACAATCATAGCAGGCTTTACTAAAACTGAGATATTCCTCCATTTCGAAATGATAATAGCAGACTTTTGGGGAATTGCTCAAATCACATTTTCTACTACAAGGGTGATCGAAACCTAAGTAAGAAATGTACATATTGGCACTTTGATGTAAAAACCTAAATCAGAATTGAAAAAAAAAATCTTACCTGTTGCGCTATAAATTACCGAAAAAAGGCAAAATAGGAACTTTTGAATAGGTTTTTGCATGCTCTCACATCACCAGTTTCTACTTGCTTAAGAAATAACATCGAAAAGTTGTCGCTCTGTTAACATCATGCCTCATTAAGGTAAATTACTTAATTACTCGCGAACCAAAACCTGCAGATTTTACAGTTGGATTCATTCCAACGGTTGCAATCAAGTTTGCAAAGTAGACTCCTTGCTAAATGGCACGTACCAACGATAGAAAATAAAACAATTAACTAAACTAGCCCACGAGTGAGAAAATTGCCCATATTGATCCCTGAAAATAAGGAGGAATATGTTTCCCTGATGTCACACACGGATATTGCAGATCGATTTAAATTAAAACAATTAACGTGATAATATCTTCACAAATCACTAAGACGGTAATAAATATGATGAAATATTTCATCAATTACCAGATTAGGTCATTTCATCAATCGTTGGACAGAAATAAGTTGTCGAATTTCATGTCTTATTATAAAATAAAATGCAAACCAAAACCAGCAGAACAGGCATTTAAAAAAATAAATTTTAATTTTCTTATTTCCCTATTCTGCTAGATTATGAATTTAATTATATTAAAAAGCATTTTCTAGCTGTTAGCAAAATTATAAAATAGTCAAGGAAATCCTAATTAGATGGGATCGGAAATACCCTCGGATTATCTGAATGATGTTAGGATATGAATGAAATCATACAATTTTTTTAAGAAAAAAAGACTCGGATTACCGAGACTCCATTGTAAAAAAAACCCAATTATTTCCATACTTGCTTAACTAAATAAGCAAAATACATGTAGAAAACCAGTGATTTGAATTTTACCAAAATTGCTGAATAAAATTGTCTCTGAAAACACCTCAGATCATTACTAGGTAAGATGTACATGTAGATCCAAGTTTTAACATCCCTTTGTTAATATTAGTATTGTAATGTATAGATTTAGTTACACCATGGACTTCACCATGCATGTATATCGACAAGGTCGGCTTAGCTCCTAGAACTCAGGAGATCCCGGTCGACTATCCTGGTTGGGGTTTTTCATGGTTTCTCACAACCTCCCTGGCCTCGACCGTATACTCTTCCTCTTAAAAATCTGGCACTTTGCCCCCTACCACATGCCATGTATATGCTTGACTGCAGGATAATAAATTGAATGTGTAGCAGACCAGCATGTTAATAAGCAAAATATATATACATGTCCCTGTTCCAGGATTCAGTTTTCAACCTGAACTCCAAATGGTAATTAACATTTACCGGTAAATTGAATTAATTGTCATATGTAATAGGTAATTCATTAAGGCTGTGTTAATATTTTAATATGAACACGGGGGAAACCCAGACTTTTACAAAGTGCTAAAAATTCTAGCGCATTTCCAGACGACTGGACACGATATATCAACTTAAGAATGAGTTTAACAGCAAAATAAGCATAATTTCCATGGAGTAGTATTTTTACTATTTTTGTAATTATAAAACAGCCAACAGCTTTACGAACTACAAAACCAACATAAATTCCAAAGTAGAATTTAGCATTGTTTTCCTGCAATACTACTTCACTTACCTTCATGGTTTTTCACCCATTTCAGTGATATAAATTTTGCTTTCCCTCATTGAAATAACCCTTCAAAAATATTATAAACTACAGCAAAACCTGGATTAAGCGTCAAAAATAGTGCACTACTTGGAAGTAGCGATCCCTCACAGTCGGCACAGATCAATTGTACAGAATCGGCTGAACCTGAAAATAGCATTCTCCTTCCAAGTAGCAATGTCGTCAAGTACAATGTATTCTAAGCTTGTTTGGGGATTTTTAACGTTGGCTTATTTCTGCAACATGAAGACTAAACACCATTGCCAGAAAAAAGAGCATCCTTCACCTACAGGAAATTTTTGCCTCAAAGGAGATCTACACTGAACCTCGATTTAAACTCATATTTGAAAGAGTCTCCATTTGGAAATTTTGCCAATTCGAAATATTCCCATCGCCCTCGACCAGAGATCGCACCTCACTCCCTGGGATCAAGAACAACCCACTCAACAATCGGCATCGACTGTATTCTATGTAATAGGAATCCTTCATAAATGAATAGTTCATTCCTTAAACCTTAATAAATGCATAATAATTCAAAAATCTTCTATAGTGATTCTATATCTTCTAAAATCCGACAAGGTTGGCTTAGTGGTTATGCTTAGCTCCTTGATTTCGGGAGACCCGGGTTCGAACCCTGGTCGGCTATCCTAGTTGTGGTTTTTCGTGGTTTCCCACAACCTATCGTAATCGCCCATATAGGCACATTAAGGCAAATGCTGGGATAGTTCCCCAAAAAGCGGCAACGACCATATAAAGTAACCATTAAAAAATTCTGGCACTTAATTGATCCCTGCCACATGGCATACAACATGATGACTACAGGATAAGAAATTGAAATTGAATTGAATCTTGTTCAAAATTTATTAACCTCAGCTGCAAGTCGAGCAACTGCAACCCAAGTAGGATATTCTCATAAAGTTAGCAATGCAAATCAAATAATTCTTAAAGATGGACAAAAAAAACAAAAAAAAATTCTTGTAGCAACCTATCGTTTATGCCATCATGTTTAATATAATAATACATAAAAAGTAACAAAGATCATTGATTGAATTTATCAATGAACGTGCCCCCATGAATAATCACGAATTAATTATAAGCAATTATTAAATACCTTTGCTTTATTTCCAAACTTACAAGTACTGTATTAAGTTCACTACGCCAGAATATCGCCAGCTTTCTTTTCAAGAAGCACTTCCATCGACTGCACATCGGCACACCAATCCTCAAGCCTTTTCTGCATGTTTGCAATCTTAGTAAAAAAAAACGTCTGTTAATCTGCCGCTAAAGTTTTTTTACTAGTTATTGCAAAAATCAAATTACTCACCTGAGCGGTGTTGAGAACTCGTGGCTGCACCCAGGACATGTGTACCTTTCTGTCAACATGATCAATTGAACCTTTGACTAAGGATAGAGATAAAGCTTTCATAACCAACAACTCAACTTCGTCTTCAGGCAGGCAAGCCTCTTTTGAAATCTCCGCAAATGTTAACTGACGATGATTTGCAGGACGCTTAAAAGTCATCTGGAATAAAGATCGTTTACGTTGACATCGTTTCAAAGAAAACATTTACTAAACTCGAGATTTCACTATTAATACCTCCATTAAGCAAAGAAGAGAGATTTTCTGCCTCAAGCTTAACTCGTTCGCACATAAGTCTGGCTGAGTCTGCCACATTGGCCGCAAGCGTTCGTATCCCAAAATGTCGCCGCTGTTGAACACAAACAGCACGTCTACTAGCCACTGTTTGTCGGTGCCCTTCAGTGAATTAAGCACAGGATGAGCGAGCTGGAACAAAATTTAAAACCTCAAATTACAAAATGCACACTTTCGAACGAATAAATTTCCACATTATCAAACCTTACCAATTCACCGAAATTATAAACCCCTGTTCCTAATAGAGCAGCTAATCCTAAATAAAATGCTCTTTCCATTTGCTCGTCATCTGAATAGCAATAAAAATGAAAAGTCAATTGCACTTGAATTACAAATGTTTGCATAAATGCTCAAATGTTGATTGAAAAATAGCAGTGTCACTCACTTGAAATATCCTCAATATTAGTGCAGCCCAAAAATCGCAGAGCATCTCTGTAATATTCGGCATATTTCCCAATGAGCCGGTAGTAATTGCTCGACAATTCGTAGAATCGCCCATGAACACTAGTTACGCCATCCAAGGTATCCAATTGCAGCTCAGTTTCTTCAATAATTTTCTGAAAGTATTATGAAATTGTCCTACTACAACAAGTGTCACACTCCTACTAACATATTTTTTTGCATCATTAGAAAGAGATAGCAAACCTTTGTTCCATCAACGTCCTTTAATATACTCAATTTCATCTGTCCTATAAGAGTCATGCAGAGCACCACTGCCTCTGTATTGGACTTCACCTTTTCCTGAATACTTTGCATGAATTCTATTGCTTCAGTTGGACCTGAGAAAAAAAAATGAATTGATTTAAACCTTGAAAATAAGATAACAATAACCCAATATATTTGCAGCATACGTATAAATTGCTTGAAAATGTATGCGCACATTTCCACCAATGACAAGGGATTCATCCTGAAAAATGATTAATTTAATTAATAATATTCATTATACACATCTATTATGAAATATTAAAATTACGAATGACTTTTTTACTTCATTTCGAAGTCCGCAATGAAATTATCATATAACTGAAAACAAAAATAGTGTATATTAAAATACAGCTCTAAAATATCACAATCTCAGCGAGTAATTTTAATTACAAACTTACCATAGTCAAACCATCATTACCGTTAAATGAAGGATGCTTCACAAATTCAAGTAAAGCTAGTGTTAATTGATGCCATAATCTGTAAAATGCAAAAAATAGAAGTTCAAAGTTGACTCATGTTGAGTAACTTTTGCAATTTTAACTTTACAATTGAGATTTAAAAGATCATGTACATGGGATGGGCAAAACCGATTCTTGAACATTTTCATAGAACACCGGAGTAACATTTATGAAGCGATTTCAGAATCAAATTCCAAGCATAAACCATGTTTTCATTCGAACAGATTTGGCTTCGACATGAGCTCTGTCAAAACACCATTTGCAAGTAGGGGTAAGAGTACGTGAAACAAGAATCTATCGATTTATCGCATTAAACTACTACTGTTAAATGCATTTTTACACATTGTGACTATCTACAGATATAAATCAACATTAAATCAAGTACAGTTATTTCCAAAGGTTGCAACTGTTTAAAATTTGTGTTCAAAATTAGCAACTCATTCTCATAAGCATGACACAAACAAGAAGCTCACATGCAAACATGTACCTTTTATTATAGAATTCCTCTAATGCAGCAAATTGCGCCGCAATTTCTGGAGGTGAATTGCTCTGTTTGAGAGTCAGGTATGCTTGAACGTCTCTCGGCATTTCAAATATTTGCGAAAAATGCTCTCAGAGTGAAAACAAAACGACAAGAACGACAAAATGACAATCGGCTTTTTTCCAAAATGGCTACCTCTGCGATAGTTGGGCCATCTATGAGGGGAAATAGGCAACTACCGCAGCCTTCTAAAAAAATAGGATGAATGACTAGGCCAGAGGGAGCCACTATAATATCTGTTTCTAGCATGGTTTCTAGCTAGGTCAGAATAGCTTCTGTTATTAAATTGGAACACAGATTTTATTAGACTAATAAAAAATTTAAAAAAAAATCTATTTATATATCTAGGGAACAGACAATCTATTTTTTATGAAAATGTTCCGATACTTTTAAAATTAATAAATACAAATTATATTATAATTTTGCGGGTGAATTTCAGGATGAAGTTTTTGCTGCAATACACCCGCAAAATTTAAAAAAAATATCTGAACATTTTCTTAAAAAAATAGTTTGACTGTTGAAATAACTAGATAATTTTTTTAAATAAACTTTTCCTAAAATTTGTTTTTCAACAGAAGCAATTTAACTGAAATCTTTCCCCATTGGAAAAGGTGGTGTACTATATCACAACATCAGTTGTACCATCCATCCATCCAATACATTCTATAAGATTCAGTCACTACAAATTAATAGACTTAGGCCGGAATTCATAGTCGTTGAATAAGCACTACTTGTGTGTTAAAAGTATACAAATAAGTACTACTTATATGACTATGAATTCCGGCCTTAGGGTCAATAAAATAATAGAAAAAAAATAAGACCAATATAATTTCTCTATTGCTTTCTATGGAAATTTTAGACTACGGTTATACGCTCTACATTTTTATTAGAATATAGATAGCCAACAATTTTGCATATATGTTTTGTTTGTATTTTAAATGTAATGCAGCGCATTATGATTTTTAAGGTGAATTCCAAACTAAAATTATAATAAACTAAATTCAAATAAGATGACGAAAATTTTCTATTTTGTCACTGAAATAAGGTTTGGGGTGTGCTAGTTTGAATCTCTATATTCCGTACAGTACGGTGAGGTTACCATGCTCAGTATATGATTGATTTACAAAAAATTGTTTTAAATATTCATCCCACATGATCATGCAAAGATTTACGACAAAGCTAATTTTTAAAGCCAGATTAAAATATTTCTTTAATTTTTTAAACGACATGGCATCATATATAGCAAAAAACATAGCAATGGCTTAATTGATATAAAGGTAAAAATCTTGAAAATATTATCAACGCAAACATTAACTTTCCCAAAAACTTTTGGAATAATAATTTATCAACTATAAATAAAATTAGTCTTTGTTTTCATAGACAATAGCTTTTTCTGCTTATAATAAACAGTTCATCTCTTAACAACTGTTAGTACTATAAATTAAATACTAAATACTTCTTGCAAAGACAAAAACACCATTACTTGTTTTTCTGTAAATATGTCTGCACCTGAAAAGGCAAATTTGATGAAATTAAACATTTTTGGGGAAATTTACAATAGAAAAGATACATACTGAACCAAGAATGCTATCAAGAAGTTCAGTCTTAGCCTGAGATAAACTGGATTTGAGCTCATTTTCAGTTTTTTTCTGCAACATTAATTATATCCAATAAATGATATATAATAGACACATCATCAATGAGCATATAATGTGACTACTTACCAGGGTACTAGTCAATAATTCATTTTTCCTGGCAGTTAAATTATTCATAAACGTATCATAGCCATCCAACAATGAACTTGCACTGCATTAACAAAACCAAATATTAAATCATTTCATAATTATTCAGCACATGAATACTCACTCGATTAAAAAAAGAATATTTTTGCTTAACAATTGCGATTGCCGATTCTGTAAATTAAAATTCATCATAATGTTCCGTTGAAATTCGGCCATGAAATTATCTAGATGTGAGATGACCCGCTCTTCCATTTCCATTGATGTTTTTAACTCATACTTCCATAATGATCGAAGTTCGTTGAAAATGCATTTTCTGAAAGTGTTGCCAAAAGCACACCCCGGTTATAACTTACACATTTAACTGACAAAATATTATTTTTGAATTCTTAACTTACGTGATTGAATTTTGTTTCTCCGAGAGCTCCGCAAATTTTTCCGAAAACATTTTGTTTATTGTTTTTCGAAAATCATGTATTGCCTGAACAGAAAATAAAGACGGCTTAGTGAGCATATACCCCGAGGATACATCATGTGAAAATATAGTTCAGGTTGCCTGGCAGAAAATATATTCGTTCTAATTGTATTTTCCAAACAGCTGTTGCATTATTTCACCAAACACCTATACTGTCAAATAAAAAATTCAGGAAAGTACATTGCAGTTATCCAGGAAACACTGCATTTGTTGGACATCGCTGCCTTTTAATTCCGGGTCAATTTCGCCAATGGAATTTGGTTGCCGTGGAAGTGTTCCTTCTAAAGAGATAAACGATTCCGATTAAAAACAAATTAAAAGCATAATGTGTCAATTTTTTTGTCCGATAAATCATATATTTCATAAAATAAGTGTTATTTTCTACACCGAATTACAAAACAAGGATAAAAACATAAGGTGCCTTGAGGGGGAACTGAACTGCATGTTTTGCTATGGGGAAATTTTAAAACATACTTTTAAAAAAAACTACTTGTCATAATACAAAAATAAAAATTGATAAAACTGCAGTATTTTTGTAGCTACTGCATGATAAAAATTTCATAATTTTCCCATTTATAGGGAATTTGTAAAATATTAAAAACTAAAATACGCCACTAGGTGGCAGCAGGTACTCGCACGTTGTGTATTCCAAAAAAAAAAATGATAAGTATTT
>JAQGCC010004323.1:0-13368 GCA_034698905.1 Xestoiulus laeticollis | reverse complement strand
ATTAATTAGTCATCATCAGGTACAACAAAAAACATACAATAATTAACTTGTACAAAAAAAATATTATTTTAACGTATATACACGTTTTATTCTGGTTGCCAAGTTCTACAATTTTTAACATTTATTTATATTCCCTCATCTTTTTTGTTGCAGAAGGAGTCACTGCAATTACTGTATATGATTTAATTATTCGGGGCTATGTGTAATTACCACTAATTTCGATTTTGGTGGGAGTATAGGGAATTGTTTCCAAAGAATTATAACCCAAAAACTTTGAATCCAGTTTAAAACCTGATGAATTGGATTGGTTAAACTATCAGCCTCTCTGTCCGTTACATGAAAAGATTTATTGTGATTATTTTGCAGATTTCATGAATATCTGCGTGACTATGTTGTTGCGTGAGATGTTTACAGCTCCAATTTTTAAAACTGGCGCCACTATCATAACATAACAGAAAAGCGCTTCAACAACATGTTTTTTTAGCACAGCATCACCATGCGGGTACAGATACCGTCTGCTATTGACATCATAAATATAGTGGGTGAGATTGATTACCTACGAATTCATCTGCTCCCATGGGAGATACCGGCAGGAAGTCGGGCGTTGGCTTTATTTAGTATATAAAGGAACATTTTTAAATGTTGGGCAAACTTGTATTTAATTTCGCATTTTCTTGCGCTTCATTATGGCTGCTGGTTTTCACACTATGGCGTATCATTCCATTTCTATGGATTGGAGAAGGGAAACCTATTGCTCAAGATTTAGAACAAGATAAAGGTAGTTACATTCTGTATGAAACCTTTTTAGTTGAGGCTTTGGAACATTGGCAATCTTATGCATTCTCCAACTCCATCATTAAATAATCCTACTATACATGTATGTATTTGCAGCTATCTAGCTACCTTTGGCTATTAAATACAGTTGCAGAGAAGTGTCAGTGACATGCGCATGTATGGCTATTGTTGGAATGTTTGGATTTGAGGAAATGACCAATAATTCCATTGTACAAATCGTCACAATGAAATTTGCTACAATTCGTCAATTCTAAATACTCCTTGATTTTTTTGTTAAAGGTCTTTTGGTAAATGCTTATCGCATCATCCTTTGCATTGGATTAAACTTATGTCTACTCATGCTGTTCATCATTCAACATTCTGGTTTAGCTTCAGTAAGATTTAAATCTTACATGAATGTCACTGGTTGGGAAGCTTTGTACCGTCCCTTGTACATATTAACGACTGCAATAGCTCTACAGGCAAGTTATAGCCCTATTTATATTTCGAACACAGTTTGTTATGCAGTTTGAGTTGACTGTCGTGGTTTCAGAGTTTTATGCAATACTGGCAATGGATTCCTGAAATGAGTCTCTGGGAATTCGACGTAGAACATGGTACGATTAAATGGTGGATTTTCTTCGTGATTCATTTCTTATCTTGGGTTACAATATACGGTGGCTGTATCACGATGGATTTTGCTGAATTGGTTGGACTGAAACAAGTAAGTTTCAAACTAATCGGTGAAGACTGCTTAATTGTTATTAGTTCATATGTGGACATGACCACTTTATCTATCTTTCAGGTGTATTACCACAACTGTGACTTGGACAGTCCACTTCATCTTAAATCACCCGATCTACAGACCCTCTTTCAACATATGCGTCACCCATGCCTTGGTTTGTGTATTATACTTTGGTGTCATCCACACATGACACTTGGGCGTCTAATGCTGTCTCTAGTCCTTCCTACCTACATGACAATGAAGTTTGCTTCTGATATGAAAGATTACTACTACCAGCGGCGTCAACTCAATGATAAGTTGCAGAAATTGCATTAATTCACATTGAAAGAAATGTGCATTTCAAATGCCATCGCTACATTTGAAATGAGAATGACAGCTTATCCCATATTGATGATATATAACAATTTTTTTATGCAATTGATTTGATTGAATTGAATCCAATATTATTACATAGATAAATTTTGACAGTAGGCTACATGTACTTCTATAGCAAAAAAATCTAAAAAAAGTCATTGATCAAGATCAATGGATTTCTGACGTACAATGCAAAGCAAGTTTAGCATTTCATCAGACTTTTTCTAACATGATAGACAAACTTGATTTTCATGATAAATTAATAACCTCTGAGCTGAGAGATTGTATATCTATCAGTATTGCGTCATCGCGATATATTTTTTTAAAACAGATCATGCATTTATGACTGCTTGCATTCAGTTTGCATAATAATTATTTTTATACTTGACCCTCAACTTTTTGGCAAATAAATATTGCTCGATTTTATGAACTGATTTATGTATAGAAAATGTTGCAGCGCTTTGCTATATTATTTTAGTAAAAAAAAACCATGATGAGAGTCTCCTTATAAACTGTAATACCATTGGAAAACAAATTAAAATTAAATGTCCCTTCTTTTGAACAACAATTATGTTTTTGAGAACAACAACGTTTAACCGATTTATAGCTTTATAGCTCCTGGAAAACATTATAACAAACCATGATAGTGCACCATAAAAAAATTACAAATGAGAAATAAGAAAACCATCTGGTTGATCTAGCTAACATAATTACACATGCTCCTGTCACGAATTTCAGTTATTGTGGCCAGTGCGATCAAGAACAGTGTAATTGCACCACCCATGTCAAACCAACATTGCTTTTGCTTGAAATTCCGGATGGTGCAATGTCTTTCATGAAAAAATATGACTATCTGTGACCTGTCCAAACTAGTCAAGTCATCATTTCAAGCAAAACCTGCCATATGTGCACGGGGATGGAAATTAATCTCTTATTCTCTTGCCTGAAGTGCAGTCCTGCTGAAGAGGGAGATGCAACACTAAATTTAGTCGCTCTGTTCACAGCTTAACCAGGGATTAGGTTGCAGGAGAGGATGCAAATCATATACATTATAACATAAATTATTTTTAAGCTAATTGCTTTGTACATTAGGATTTATTGCTACACTTCAAAGTTGGTTTGCATATTATTCCAACAAAAGAATACACCGCGTGTATATATTAAATTTGGAATTTGAAGTTTGGGTAGAAGAATTTTACTCCCTCTTTTCATATGACATTTCTATGCTGAATTCAAAGAAAACCAGCCCAAAATTGCCAGGATCGTTGTTCCCAAGTGCCATTGTTTCCATTGTCAGGCATTGTACCAGATAAAGCTGAGGGTAGGGGGTTGGGGGAGAGAAGAAAGCTAGGTTTCCTGCTGACGACATAGCTTGGTTGACGTCACCGACAACGCCACTTTTTTCAGCCAATGAATCCAGTCAAAAGCGAAATTCACCAGGAGGTGTGGGTAATTTAGGTCACGCCTTTAGCTCAGTGTATATTTAATATTTTACCAGAGGGACGACGAAAAATTTACAGCTGGTTCACTTATACATTCTAGAAAAGCCAAGCCACATTTCTAAGCAAGGTCACCACGTTGACCACACTGTTGAAGATTTCTCTCATTGACTATCGAATTCCCAATTGAGAATGAAAATGAATTTATCATTTGCTGGCTGCGGCTTTCTAGGAATTTACCATGTCGGAGTTGTCAGTTGTTTCAGAGAATATGCGCCCAATGTAGTGAACAAGTTATCAGGGGCCTCAGCAGGTGCTATAGCAGCATGTTCGTTGCTCACCAACTGCCCACTAGGTAAGTCAATCATTTATTTTCAAACAATATTCAATAGTTATACAAGATACTGTATCATCACCATTGTCGGTTTTACTGTAATGTACCTTTCGTGGAATGCTTTTTCCTTTCATTTTGTTAATTGTCCAAGTTGGCATGTTACCAAATGTCAGACAGATCACTATTTTTATACTATATGACGCAAAATATACAGGTGGCATTTAAACTAGAAAAAAACAACGCTCTTCTGTGATTGCTTTAAGCTGCAGCTATGTAATGCAGCTAATAGGCCTATATTAAATTAAAAAATGCATAAAACCATGATAAACCAACGATTCTGGTATTCCAGAAAATGTAAACATAAATTGCATAAGAGTATGTTTATGTTTAAAAAAAAACATTTTTAATGTAAAACTAAAACTCATTCATCATTATCAATAAAGCAAGGGCATGGTTTATGCATGCTCTTGCCTGTAATGCCTTGTAAAATATTGGGGATTTGGGAGCTATGACATATGGCTCATTTCCTGCAGTGTTCACCATATCCTTCCATTGGTTTCTGTCTTGCCCTTTTCCATCATGGGAATTGAGGGTGTTAATTTAGTGTATTTTCAATGTCTGTTCAGAACATGATTTCTGAATGCTATTGAAATTGCCAACATTATCTTTTTGTTCACCTACTAACTGCACATTTTAAATAATTTTTGATGGCATAAAGCACGACCAACTGCAGCTATTTTTGCGCCTATAGTATTTGCAATTCCCCATTTTACAATCAACTAACTTCATAATTGTAATACAAATTCCTACAAAGCCATAAAAAGTATATACTGGTTAAAATCTGTGAATTATTTTAAATTAATGCGTTAAAGGGAATTTTATGACTTCAACAAAAGAATTAGAGTAGACTTAAAAAATACTATACACTGTAAATGGGGAAAATCAGAAGCCAGATTTTAACAAGAACCTAGCTCTAGAGGGTCAAAATGGCTAATGACATCCCCCAATGCCCCATTGTTCTTTTATTTGGGAGATTTAACTGGAGGGCAACCATTGACCTTTAAACTATTGCCTTAAAACTGACACACATGAAAGGAACTGAAAGGAACTGAAAGTCTGCTTCTTGCAAACGCCCCTTGTTAAATCCCTGGAAAATCTGATTCTGAAGGGTAATGGGGTACTAGGAAGATTTAGTCAATTTCAGTGGTATATGTATTTGTATTGATCCAGATCGGCTGGAAACTTCTTAAAGTTTCCAGTTTATACATTCTTTCTAATAAACAGCTGACTTGTTCATGTCATCATTGAACATAGCCTACAAGTATAATTTGTAAGCAATGAGCTTCGCTTTCCTCTATAATTAAGGGGTCATTTATCTTGTTACCTAGAATAAAATAACTGACCCAGATAGCTAGTGATTTTTTTATTCCCTATATAGCACAATTATTATTCAAGGAGAATCACCATCTACAGATTCTGTCATTGACATTTTTTAGAAATCAAAAATGAAAACTTCAAAGTTAGTTGCATAAAATGTACAAGAAGAATAACAACAACTAAATAGTTATTTTATTTGAATAAAATAACATTTGGGCATCAGTTTAGTGTTTTTTAAAAAGTTCTTAAGATATCTCTTAATTCAGTCGTGAGAAATTTATGAGCCCTATCTCATTCAGACTATGCATTTTCTATCAGTAGGGGGTCTCTAATTTGGTTTACATCTGTGTTGGTATTGTCCTTAAAATATACATGGACTTTAGAAGGGTTAGGGCAAAGTGTTATCCAGGTTAGAGTACAAAGTTACACATTTGAACCTGTTACTGATTAAATACATACTGTTCATTCTAACAATTCCACGAATCTAGAATCTAGATAGCCCATTTGCCGATTTAATTCTTGTTTGGGTGTTTCAAAGTTTAGTAAAAGATGTCGAAAAAAAAAATATACACCGGCCAAATATAGGTTCCACATCATTTTGGAAAACGTGTAATACTGTCATGTCGAGATAAGAAGCATATGGTTGGTTCAGATCCTATGTTCAAGACCGAACTCCAAACCCTATGTAGGAACTTTGATACGCATTCATCCTGGAGATGAACGATATGAACCCACATTTTCATAGCTTACCTCAATTACATATTACAACATGCTATGTATTGTATGTATTCTGATTAGACCTTCAGTTATCAATATCGGAGCTACACGAGTTTTATCGCGCAATATTTTGACAAGTAGCTTGCACTTTGCTTTATTTAGTAGAGAGTGATTTTTGTTACTTTTTTATGATACATCCATTCAAATTTTTAATTAACAACTCAGTTTATCTATTTGAAGAAAAAAGTGCGTGTTCATAATATTGATAAAAAAGGCATATTGATTCTAAAGTCCCTCTACATGTACGTTTATTGGTCAAATATTAAAAGAATAAATGTTATAAAATTAAGGATGGAAGGCTGGGATGGTTAAAAATCGAGCCTAACTTGGAAAATTGTCGACCTCTCCAAGATCAAAAAGTTTCCATGGCAAAGGCCAAATTACCATTTATTACATAACAATACATTTATTGTTACTGTTGCCAAACATGAAGGCTAAGCAAATGTTTCTCCTTTCGAAAAATACCATCCTGGTTGCCAAATATGACTCAGGCTTGATAATAATTATTGCTTGGAAAGCATTTCCATGCCAATTAATAAAGTATAGTTAATACAGTTGGAAGTAAACCATTATCATTTATTATTTTCGACATTTGCAATTATGAATTGCTCTGTTAAATTCTTTGATCTTTGGCGAAGTCTGGCCTTGGTGCAAGAATTTTTCCTCCAAAACGCAAGAGAATGGGGATGGATTTTTTCTAAATATCCCCCTCCCATCCATAAAATGTCTAAATTTTCCACTTGAAAAAAATGGCCGCCGCGAATGTATAGCCTGCATCAGAACGATGGATTTTAGGTGCATTTTACTGATGCGACCAAATCAAGATCTCGCTGGGAGCCTGGGATGAACAAACCGAAACTTTCGACCCTCGTTGTCTTCTTTGAACCTTGAATTTAACTCGTTATAGGCGCATGCTGTGCTTCGATAATCATATCTATCCCCACCTGTTACATACATTTATGTATCTTGATATGACGCGTAACATATGGATCCTCATGTTTGCTTTTTAATGCATCTGGTTTGCGAAGTCCCACTTGTTCGTTTCATAGAATGATACCTGAAGCAATAAACTTCAGTGTTGTTGCCCAACTTGAAAATCAACAAAAACCATCAGCCATTGCTGCAGACTTACGTGAATGAAATATTTATGAACTTGGAATAGCATGCCAATGGAAAATCCGAGGCTATTTGTCGACGTCAAATGCAGTCTAAAAATCTGACTTTGCTACCGTCAAAGACGAATGGCAAAATTTTTTCTTTGGTTTTACAGTCTAACAACTTCAATTGTTTTTTTAAAAATTTTTCATGAGGTACAAACGTGTTAGGCCTACAGCCAAATCAAAGTTTTTCTCTGCACTTGCATTAAATGTATTGTCAATAACGACAAAGCCTCCAGCATATAGTTTGAAAAACAGACCTGGATAATCTCATTAGATATTTTAGTCGTGTAGGCAGTGCGTCAAAACTTTAATAAGACAGTGGAAACTTTGCAATTAGTGACGCCATTGGACAACATTACATGTCCTAACAACTCAAGAGTTTATTTTAGTTATCATTTTGTTTGGAGAATGGGTTTTTACTACGGTATGGAAAAAGAATTCGCTGTAATTATTAATTTGTAATGTCATGGTCGAATATCGTGCGACTTTTCAACAGCACAGCCTATATGCAGTTTCTATTATGAACACATGACATGTGCAATTGTGCAGTTTCAAAAATTAGAAATGCAACATACTGTATATGTAAGAAAAGATTGTGAGATTATGAACGGTCAATTTGAAGTGATTGAACTTGTGGTGTGAATGCTTTTAGTCACCATTTAAATCTGTACAATCTGTCAAATATGTGTATCCTGCTCACATGTTCTGTATTGTGCTATGAAACTAGTGTTGGGAGAGGGCTTTCGGGGGATGGATGTGCATATTACAACTCTAATTGCATGGAACAAGATACACAAATCGTCTCGCCTTACACCAACAATTTAGGTTGTGTGGATCTTGAGGCCAGGATAAAAGGGAGGGATGACATATTGCGTGTCAAGGTTTAACGATTATTACAAATACAACCTTCACTTTTGGTGTACATTCAGACCTTATACATTAACCAAAATGTGACACTAACACACAAGTCTTGAGGTGGAAGTTAATACTTTTGGAATGCTCACTGAGATAAAAAATATTTGATAGTTTAGTAGTTAGGCCTATAGAGTTCAACATTTTGCAACAGCTTAAAAGCTTTTAGAATGCATATTACATTGTTGTGACTTTGGGACAAAAACTATATACATGTAGGCCTATACAGTAAACCTGTACTGAACCGTACATGATAATATATATACCCTTCCATAAAATGAAAGGAATTGCTATAAGAGGAAGTTGCAGGTTTCAAATTCAGACTATAAATTTAATTAACTTATTTTTCATAGCTTTAATTATCCCAATTAAAATGTGATTACTTTACGAACGCTTTTTTTAATTAGAAATTGGTTTAAGAATTAGCGAATTTTACTGTAGGCCTACATTTAAAGACAATGATAACTTTTACGAACACTGCATGTACAGCATTTTTAAATAAATGTCCCTTTCTCAAGCAGATGCTACATGTAGATAACGGGCATTTTAGGAAACGTTTTGGAAGTAAATATTAGACTTTATTGAACGAAAAGCACACGCCTTACATTATCAAAATATATATAATGTATGCGAAATATAATCTGTATTAATTGCACCTTAACGAGTCATCGCCATGACTTGAATTTCAAGTTGCAAATGACCTCATTGAATTTTATTTTGAACGAACTGCTTGAAAGTGCCCGTATATACATGTAATGTAGAAGTTTATAGTATTCCAATCGATTCGCATTTCAAAATATTAGTACTGGAAGCATGCGGAAATCAATTCCGTTTAAATGCTATTGGGGTAACGAGCCTAACTAACATTAACAACTCTTCCTCGATATTGTATTACCCATGCATGTTCATTTCACTGCTAGTATACTATTTCACTGCATTGCACCCAAAGCAAGGTCTTCGAAACATCTTTCGAAATGCTTATTTTCAATTTCAATAGGCTTGTTCACAATCAACTGCTGATCCAAGTGAAGCCAAAGTGTTAAAATTAACGTGAAACATTATAGCATGCTTAAGTCTTAATAAAATATTTAAGCATCCTCCTAACATGTCAGGAAGTCAGGTAATGGGACAAGGTTATTATCAAAACACATTGAGCATTAAAATTCGAGTTCTACCAAATAAAAATATATTACTAGTTATCTCGTGACGAGTTGTATTATGGTTTTGCAGCACTCTTATTAGTTTGTTTGGAGAACAAGTTTTACGCACACAAAAATATGAATAAAATAAAGCATAATCTACTTTAATAATAGAGGGATTGAGCACGCCTCCTTTAATGCTCCCTTAATGCTAACCACATTGACAGCACTGTATGTTATTCCAATGCCTTCTCGTTAAGGTAAATCAGTTGACGGGGCATTAAGGGAGGCGTACAATCCCTCTATTAGAGGGATTACGCAGGTTTCCTTTAATCTTAACGATAACGATAAACACATGCACTATTACGGATGCGCATCGATAAGTTATGCTCCTCAAAGACGTTGTGGTATCACATTAAAGTAATGAAATTGTCGTCTGCCCTTAACTACAAACCCATTAATGTCGTCCCCACGCATGCGCATTGGCAAAAAAAAACAGTGCATTAAAGTAATCCTGCCAATCCCTCCATTGTTATACTCCTTCAATTTGTTCAAATAGCAAAATCACCAGTTTAACACAATGTGTTTATCCCCCATATTTTTTCTAGGAAATTCTCGAGACAGCCGCCTAAGGTCATATCGGGTTACTTGGGTCATGCAAACCGGCACATGTTGATTAGTATCTAATTTTAGGATTGTACATATACGAAGGGCACCATCACGCCATACACTGCTGGGAGCCTGTAAAACAATTGTTTTGTGTCAGTGACTCATCAGTGAGGTTTCATTGGTCAGTAAAGTCAAGAGAAATATGGCCTGACCAGGAAAATATGGGTCAACAGGAAAAGTTCACCACTCATACTGATTTCTGATAAAAAGATCTAATGCAATCGTTGTTTCTATGATACTTTTTCATGTGCATGGGGGATTAAGAAATGTTATAACTTTGGAAGTGATAAGATAGTATTTATCAATTAATATTCAGCATTTGATTGATCATTTCAAATCGCTCAAGATCACAGGATATATATGAAGTTACTTAATGATTGATGCCAAATTGTTGAGGTATTCGTTACATGCAGGAGAATCTGTTATTGAATACATGTTTTCAAAAACGAGTACATGTACACTTGCTACGCATAACGTTCAAGTGCAATTGAAATAGAGACCTTTCCTTGACCCTATAGCACTGCATCAAACTATATCACGTTTACATGTACATATGTAATAATACAGTAACGAACAACTTCACAAATCGGCCTTATTCCTGTTCAGCACCCCCTAGTGGCGTATGGGCATTTATCAGATCAATTTATAATGGCCACGCCTTTGAAAATGCTAAAAAGAATCTCCCTAGTTACGACCCTTTAATTACAG
The DNA here is from genome assembly GCA_034698905.1 of Xestoiulus laeticollis. NCBI lineage: Eukaryota > Metazoa > Arthropoda > Diplopoda > Julida > Julidae > Xestoiulus > Xestoiulus laeticollis. The sequence goes on along the minus strand of JAQGCC010004323.1, from coordinate 2,980 downwards.
TTCTTACGATTAATATTTTTTCGCATACAGTATACAGATAATACTATCCCTAACAATGTGTTATTTATCAAAGGGTTGCAAATTGAACTAAGTCATGGCTCTCACTGGAACTTGTGATGTATTCTATGTCATGGTTAAAAGTAGGATTTTATCATTAGTACATGTACACTACCCTAAGGCCCTGCTATAATTTGAGAAAACATCCACGTTTTAGCTGCTAAATTGGTCAATGAACGAGTTGGACTAGACACTTAGCCTTGTTGTACTACTTTGGAAAGCGGGTCGAAACAGATTTACCTAGATTTTAAGGTCTAATTACGTATTCCTAACTAACTGTAAGTAGTAGAATTCCATATATTATGTCGATCATTATGATTGAATATTAAGTGATGGAAACTGCAAATCCGATTGTATATTTATTGATGTCATAGGGCGCAGCGACCCTTTTGAAGTGGCGACCGCTCGTTTTATGATACATACATATTACATGTATTAAAATACAGAATAATTATTTTGTATTTCATTATTGATGAGTTGAGCATGGCAAAATTAAAGAAATCTTATAGCTATAAAACCGTTAGGGTTCTGATAGAAACTTATCTTACGAAAGAAGCTGACCGATTTTTTTTCCACAGAGGTCAGTAGTTTGGCAGATATGTCATTGCAACAAAATTTATGAACTTGATACTTGTCATCGTAAACAAATGGAATGTTGCCAAGTTTGCTTTAAATTAGTTGATAAGCTTGCATTCCAATGTAAGGCGATTGAATATCTATTTGATATAAACACCATTAAAATGACAGATCGGCAACATTGGTTTTTGACTCCTTTATAACGTTCATCTCCAAGTGCACTGACCAGAACGAAGAATTTAATTTTGAAAATGTTTCCTCGTGATAATAACAAATCAAACAAAGGCCATGTTTTGTTACATAACTGTTGATGTTTAACTACATGTAATACTTTTTTAAATGATGTTCTTGTAAGCTTACAAAAATTGCACCGGTTTTCAGCCAATAACCTGTATCCTCTTTGGAATTCACATCTGTCATATTTTATTAGCACATTTGGTACTAAAATCTGTCTAAAGAATCATAAGGGTCGATTACATATTATGACAGAAAATGTAAATTTGACAACCTTATGACTGATTTGAAGATATCTGAAAGATCCTTTACTAATCACGAGGATGGTATGGGGACGGTACCTGCTAATAAATATTAATAGGGTCGATAGGGAATCATGCGCTTCTTAGCATATTGTTTTACTACAAAAGTATACAGAGTATACATGTACGTCTATACGAATATGGTCTGATCACTATATGGTGCTTTGTGATAGGAGGATCAAAAATCGGTCAAAATTGCAAAATCTATCATTGCAATGGTTTGAGGGAAAGCAGCCATACATGTCCGCTCTTGTTCAAAATTTTCATTTCCTGAAAACCCCACAAAATCTAATTAGATTGTCTACATAAAAATAAACACAGGATGTTATTCACGGGACTTAATCTAAGATCATTACGGTATTCGAAGTGCTATACATACAATGCTAAAAAATAAAAGCAATATTGAGATAAAAAGAAAACAAGTACGTAGTCTTATCAATTGAGGCAATTAAATGTTTTACTTACCATCACATGTTTTAGATGCATGTACTCAAACCGATTGCAACATTTGATATAAATAAAATCATGACCCTGGACTTTTTGAGAGGGGAAAGGAAAGGAAAAATAATATTTGTTCGTACATTAGCTTAATAGGCACAAAATCAGGGGTTCGACCATAACTGTATTTAATTGGTCCTTGACGACACACATACAGAGAGAATGTCAAAATTCTAAATCCGTAAAACTGTTTTAAACTTACCAATTGTCACTTCCTCGTCAAAGATAAGTCTTTGTTTATGCGTAAAGGTTGAAAAACACATGTTGAAAATTAAGTGGAACGTCTTGATCACGCCACATGCGCGTTGATTAAACGCACTCAAGGAATCTCTTGTCGTTATGTCAGTTGCATTTTTAAGTCGCGACTTTACACTGAACCACCGCGCACTCTAGTTATTAAAAAAAATAACGTAAACACATTAAAAAACAAATATTTTCACAACTTTGTTGAATGTTCGATATAAAATGTCAGCATGGAGTCCTGGAGCAAAAAAGCGTTCGATTTCCCGTCATGCTCTCTGTTCGAGGGGCAAATCGAATACCGCCAAATTCAAATATTTTGGTGCACTGTACATGCACGAACAGATGTTATATGTCTCGATATAACGAACATAGGGGCTGGTGCCGACAAAAATGCCCATATCTCCCGTGTACACGAATCGCTCGATATAACGAACGGTTCAACTTGTCTCTTCACTTATCCCAAAATACTAAATGACAACAGTTTATAACAATTCGATATTGTGTCGTAGGTCAGAAACAGAAAACATCCTGTTGTGACATAATTAAGATTCATTTTTTCATTGATTTTAAAAGTTAATAACTTAAAATATTCTAACACTTATTTAAGGGCCCAAGGGAACTCAAATACTGCTTAATTGTTCATTAATGTTATTGCATTGTTTTATTTTAGGTTTGATGACCAGTGAAGTATTAAAAGTTGCCTCTACTGCTCGGACCTTCATGCTGGGTCCATTTAGTCCAAAGTTTGATGTCACGGGTATTTTACGAGATAGAATGACTACTGTCTTGCCTGATGATGCCCACATTACATGCACGAATAGACTACACATCTCAGTCACTCGAGTTTCTGATGGCAAAAATGTGATCATTTCGGAGTATAACAGTAAAGAGGAACTTGTTCAGGTAGATGATTTGCAAGAATTTCAGAGTTGGAGATACTGATAGTAATTAATGGTCAATGTTTGTGATTGCATACACAGGGATGCTTAACTTATACCCTGGACACACTATGAAGTTAAACTAGTTTAAGTCTGCTAAACGAGATTACCTTAGGTAGTGTGTCCTTTCAT
>JAQGCC010004322.1:0-13369 GCA_034698905.1 Xestoiulus laeticollis | reverse complement strand
GCAGGTATGTCTTTAGGCATCATTCTAGAATGAATCTATGTCCGATTCTCCGATAGCACTATGTTTTCACCCTTAGAAAGTCAAATCTCAACCACAAAAGAGCCAAATCCTAACCACCATAAAAATTCAAATCCTAACCAGCATTAGAAAGTCAAATCTCAACCACAAAAGAGCCAAATCCTAACCAGCATAAAAAAGGCCAAATCCTAACCACCATAAAAATTCAAATCCTAACCAGCATTAGAAAGTCAAATCTCAACCACAATAAAAGAGCCAAATCCTAATCAGCATAAAAAAGTCAAAATCCTAACCAGTATAAAAAATACCAAATCCTAACCAGTATTAAAAAAAACCAAATCCTAACCAGTATAAAAAAGACCAAATCCTAACCACCATAAAAATTCAAATCCTAACCATGCACTTTCTTTATGAAAAAAAAAAAAAAAAGACATCACCTCCGTGACTTTAAACGAGCGAGTCGACTACTTCGGCACCAAGCGCAACTCGCTAAGCAAGAGTCTGGTGGACGGTGCGAACGCGGCGCTTCACGCCCTGGCCTACGCCGAATACACTCCCTGGTGGCGCTTCGTGCCTAAATACTCCGCCCTCTGGAAGACGATGGTCGATGTGGACTACTTGTTTTACGAGTAACTTTATTTTAAAAAAATCACTCAAATTTTGAAAAATTATCAAAATTTATAATCTACGCGCTTGAGCACGATACGTTCGTTTATTTTTTTTTAGCTACATCCGTTCGCACGTGGAGACGCTGCAGAACGCTTCGGCGAGGCCTGGAAAACCACGTTGCATCATGAAGAAATACTTGAGTAAACCTGAGAACGATCTTAAGGACGTCATCACCGTGGCTTCCGATCTCATCATGACCGGCATTTTGACGGTAAGAGCACTTTAATTGTAGCGTACGTGGCACTTTTCACACTTGTTACTCATTTTTTTAAAATAGCTTTATCTGCACATTCGGCGTTTTTAAATCTTAAAACCAGAGTTTTGTTAACTAAAGGTTAAAGTTAACTGAAGATTAGCTGATGTTAACTTAAGTTGTAGTGCTGCCCCTTGAAAAAATGCTTTAAAGTTGGCTTTTCCTGTATAACAAGTGTGCTTGCAGGGTTTGCCTAATTTTGTTTTTTATTTTTACTGGATTTCTAGCTGTAAATCACACTTATCATGGAGTTTGGCTCTTCCTGTGCATTTTTATTCACTGTTTATAGTTAATCGCTCGTTAAGTTAACGGAAGATAAAGAGTTGCCCCTTGAAAATGCTAAAAAGTTGGCTTTTGTGTATAACACGTGTGCTAGCAGTGTTTGCCAAATCTTAATTTTTGCTGGATTTCTAGTTTTTTGTGTATTTTAACACTGCCAGGATGTTGGACTCTTCCTGTTTTGTCTCATTTGCTGATTGTTATTAGTTAATCGTCAGTTAACTAAAAATTAACCCAAGTTAACTGAAGTTCAGTTTTGCCCCTTGAAGATTATAAAGTTGGCTTTCCTGTAAAACACCTGTGCTTGCAGTGTTTGCCTAATTTTAATTTTTGCAGGATTTCTAGCTATAAATCACGCTTATCATGGAGTTGGGCTTTTCCTGTTCCCTTTTAATCACTGTTTATAGTTAATCGCTCGTTAAGTTAACGAAAGATTAGTGCTGCTCCTTGAAATTGTTAAAAAGTTGGCTTTCCTGTATAACACCCTTGCTAGCAGTGTTTGCCTATGTTTTTATTATGCTGTAATTATAGTTTTAAGCATTTAAGCACTTTTATAAAGACATTTTCCTGTTCTTTTTTAATTGGTGATTGTAATTAGTTAATCCCCAGTTAAAGGTAAATATAAAGATTAACCAAATTTAACCGAAGCTTAAGTATTGCCCCCTTGAAGTGTTTTTAAATTGGCTTTCCTGTATAACACCGAAGCTAGCAGTGTTTGTTTGATTTTGTTTTGATATCTGCTAGAATTTTTCTGGTTTTATGCTTTTAGATCCTGTTTTGTTTAAATCGATGTGTATAATTAATCGCCCGTTAAAGTTAACTAAGGATTAACCAAATTTAGTTTTGCCCCTTGAAGATTACAAAGTTGGCTTTCCTGTAAAACACATGTGTTAGCAGTGTTTGTCTAATTTTAATTTAATTTTTGCTGGATTTCTAGCTGTAAAATCACATTTATTATGGAATTGTGCTCTTCCTGTTCCCTTTTATTCAGTTTATAGTTAATCGTTCGTTAAGTTAACGGAAGATTAGCAAAAGTTAACGGAAGTTTCGTGCTGCCCCTTGAAAATGTTAAAAAAGTTGGCTTTCCTGTAAAACACCTGTGCTAGCAGTGTTTGCCTAATTTTAATTTAATTTTTGCTGGATTTCTAACTGTAAATAACACTTATCATGGAATTGTGCTCTTCCTGTTCCCTTTTATTCAGTTTATAGTTAATCGTTCGTTAAGTTAACGGAAGATTAGTTAAAGTTAACGGAAGTTTAGTGCTGCCCCTTGAAAATGTTAAAAAAGTTGGCTTTCCTGTATAACACCCGTGCTAGCAGTGTTTGCCTATCATCAGGGGCATTTTTAAAGTTTTTTATTTATTTTTTAACTAAGTTTCTTAAACACCATCGCAAAAAATGGACTATTTTCATGTTTTCCTAATTAATTAAAGTTATAACTAATTGCTTAATCGCTCGTTAACTTAACCCTAGTTTAATTCTTTCCCCCTTAAAAAGACTATTTTGGCTTTCCTGCACTGCACTCGTGCTTGCAGGGTTTGCCAATTGTTCATTTTATGCATTTTATGCATTTTATGACCTAATTTTTCACGTTTTTCACAGACTGCAATGGCGATGGGTTTCTTCTTGTACAACATAGCCATAAATCCAACGAAACAAGAAAATCTATATCGCGAAATTTGTTCGACGCATCCCGACAAAAGCGCGCAGTTGACGTGGGAACAGATCAAGGACATGCCCTATCTCAAGGGTTGTCTCTTGGAAAACTACAGGTTGTAATTGTTATTTCGGTAAAGTACAAACTGAATTTCAACTCTTTTTTAACTGTTTTTGACTTTTTTTTTTTTAAGGATGTCTCCGCTGACGTTAGGAACGAGCAGGATTTTACAGCGCGAACTGCTTTTGGCAGGACAGATCGTACCGCCAGGGGTAAATATAATGGATTCATAAGTTTTGAAGATTTATAGGTTACGCTAGCGGGCTTATTTTACGTAGGACCAACATTACGTTTCGGCATACGGCATTCTCCTGATGCGGGAACATCTTCATGACCCAGGATCTTGGAGAAGGAGATTGTCGTACAAACCCGTTGAGCTTGCAGAGTTTGTAGTAATAGACTGTCGAGCTTGCCAAACTAATCTGTTATACAAATTTGGCGAGTTTGTCAAACGAGGCGGTCGAGCTTGTCGAACGAGTTTGTCGTAAAAGTGTGCTGAACTTGCTTGGAGTTTGTAGTAAGACTGTCGAGCTTGAAGAACGAGCCTGTCATGCAATCCTGTCTAGTTTGCCGAACGAGTTTGTCAAACTAATCTGTCATACAAACTTGTCGAGCTTGTTGAACGAGCCTGTCGAGCTTGCGAAACGTGTCTGTCGTACATACTTGTCGAACTTGCCGAACAAGTTTGTCAAACTAGTCTGTCGTACAAACTTGACGAGCTTTTTGAGCGAGACTGATGAGTTTGTCGAACTAGTCTGTCATACAAACTTGTGGAGCTTGCCGAACAAGTTTGTTGTACAATCCTGTCTAGCTTGCCGAACGAGTTTGTCAAACTAATCAGTCATACAAACTTGTCGAGCTTTACGAACAAGTTTGTCGTACAAGCTTATCGAGCTTGCCAAACAAGTTTGTCGAACGAGTTTGTCAAACTATTCTGTCATACAAACTTGTGGAGCTTGCCAAACAAGTTTGTCGAACGAGTTTGTCAAACTAATCTGTCATACAAACTTGTCGAGCTTTACGAACAAGTCTGTCGTGCAAGCTGGTTGAGTTTGCCAAACAAGTTTGTCAAACTAGTCTGTCATACAAACTTGTCGAGCTAGCGCTGAACGAGCCTGTCAAACAAACTTGACGAGTTTGTCCAACTAATCTGTCATACAAACTTGTCGAGCTTTACGAACAAGTCTGTCGTATGCGCTGGTTCTACGCAAATAAACTTGGTAGCGTCAACATATATACGAGTGATTTTAAACCGAGGTTTGATTTTTCTATCGTTACCGCAGACTTACATGCTGGCGCAAAACCAGGTTTCGGGTTTGCTTCCCGAGTACGTGCTTCAGGCCGAGGATTTCATCCCGGAACGATGGTATCGCAAACCCTTGAAGAACTTTGAGAAATTCAAGAGGCCTCATCCATTCCTAGTGCTGCCTTTCGGAGCTGGACCAAGATCCTGTCTGGGAAGACGCATGGCCGATCTGGAACTGGACGTACTCATTATATCGGTACGTTTAAACCGGCTTCACCTAGCGGTTAAATTTCTTAAATTTGTTTTGTAAAAATTGCTGTTTTTTTTCTTTCATTTTCAGTTGTTACGTAAATTTCGAGTCGAGTGGGTTGGAAAAGAACCGCTTGGAATTAAAACCATGATGATTAGCGTTCCTAATCGACCGTTGGAAATCAGATTTGTCCCGAGACTCGAGTAACTAATCGTGGTTGCGTTTAAATAGTTTTTGTACAGATTTTTTTTTTGATAATAAATTGTTGCATTTATGCTGGTTAACAAAATGGTTTATGAAATCTGGAAAATCGAGTTTAAAAGCTAATCGGAGGTTTCTAAACGGGCTCTAAAATTCTCCTAAATGCCCTCGTAATTATTGTAAAAATTATTTCAAAAGTTGAAGTTGCCAATTTGGTTTTTAATTCGCATTTATGCCAAAATTAAGACAAAATTTTACGGTGTTTTTAGTGCAGTGTTTCTTGTGTGAAAGTGACGTCATTTTGTGGTCCTATTTCAGCGTGTTTCTGAACTCGTCATTTTTTGGGGGGAAATGACGTCATTTTGTGGTTATCTATGGACATGTTTCCGAAAAAATCATTTCTTGGGTGAAAGTGACGTCATTTTGTGCTTATCTTTAAACGTGTTTCTGAACTCGTCATTTTTTTGTGGGAAAATGACGTGTTTTTTTTTTAGTCATCTTTAGACGTGTTTCTGAACACGTTATTTCTAGGTGGAAAAAATGACCAAAAAACTACGTCATTTTGTGGTCATATCGTCATTTCAATGGAAAAAATGCCGTCATTTTTTAGTGTAAAGACGACAAAAAGCCGTCCTGTTTTGGTCAGCTTGCAACGTAGGTTTAAATAGGGACCCCCAACTCTTTTTTCTTTTTAAATTTTTTTTTTTTTATTTTTTATTTATTTATTTTTTTTTAACAAATTACTAATCTGATGCGCTAAAAACGCAGTAAACTTTATCTCAATTTTGTCATAAATGCGAATTAAAAAACAAAATTCTATAGCATACATTTAAAAATTCATGGATTTAAAAATACATTTAAAAAAAAAACACAAAAAAACATTCAAATATTCATGTTTTTAACTTTCAAAAAGTCCTAAAATGTAATCTAAAAAAAAAAAAGTCCTAATTATTAAATATGAAAAAGTCTTGTATGCAGTACATATCCTGTCCTATATAATTCCTAATAATTTTCATCCCAAAAAGTGGCTGGGATACCTAGCAGATTTCCTTATGGCGATATGAGCATTTTTCCCCCTTAATTCGTTTCATTTCGGTTGACCCTTTGGGTAAGTCTCACAATTAATAAAACCCAGAAAACAATAGACAAAAAATATTCTCCGGCTATTTATCATTGTTTAATACGAACAAAAACTGGCAAATCCAACTTACACAACGAGTGTTTCATGTTACGCACCGTGAGAATCGCAGCTGTGATTCTCACGGTGATTCTTAATGTCAGTACCATGCATCCTCAGATATGATAAATATACATCGCATCTCCAAATCCGATGACGACAGCCGGCAGCCTCAACGATTTTCCCCAAGTGCTTTTGAAGACCGCGGAAGGCGTGTGGTCATCTCTAAGCGGTCCGGGTGGTTCGATGGAAGTGAGCAGTTTTCCAGAATTCAGGTTCCAAAGCCTGGTCCTGGAATCATGACCGACAGAACACAGCACGCCAAGATCCTCGTCCACCGCCAACGGCAACTTGTAGTAGTTGCCGACGTGATTCTCGTAGCTGAAAAGCGCTTTCTTGGCGCGCGAGTCCAAGCACAGCAACTGGTTGTTATCGCCGCTGACCACCAGCCGCGTTTCGTCGTGTAGCGCGCGGAGGTAGCGCAGCGCGTGCGGCTTCAGCGTCACTTTGTATTCGTACTGAACCTTCGTGTCGCACCTGAGATCGCTGCAGAAAACCATGCCCGAGTGCGAGCCGCTGTAAAGCAAGTTTCCGCTGGGGTCGAAGGCGGAGGAGAACACCACGCGGCCCTCCGTGTACACATTGGCCAGAAGTTTTATCCTGGCATTCCAGTAGTACGCCAAAGCCCCGCTTTCCATTCCGAAAGCGGCCCGCTGCGATTCTCGGCTGTAGGTGCAACAGTGCACGTCTTCCGTGTCCGAAAGTGTAGCTCTGCAAATGTGATAATCGGGAATGGAATCGTCGCGGTTGAGGATCACGAGTTTCATGTCCGCTGTACTCTGCACCCGTCCCGCGTGGCAACTCAAATACTTGCATCTATTCTGGGATGCAGTCACCACGAAGCAATCGCAGGGTACGCGAAAGCCATCACTAAACTCCGTCGACATCGCCGTAGGTTCCAACGTCATTTGCGAATGTCGGGTCGCGTTTCCCACTCGGCATTGAACCAACGATAGCGTAGATGACTGCGCGTGTCTTTCCTTCCATATTCCGGCTATGACATCTGCGTCTTCGTCTACCATAAGACTCTGGCACACGTCATTGTACGCTTGTGAGCCGCGCGCCTCTTTGAGTCCTCTCAATTTGCATTCCACTGCTGATGTTTGAAAAGATCGCTCCAGAAGTCCGTGTTGCCGTCGCAGCGTTACATTCGGTAAAGATTCGACGACAGGAACATCGTCCTCGAGAAACTTCATTGTTTGGAAAGATCGCTCCAGAAGCCCGTGTTGACGTCGCAGCGTTACTTTCGGTAAAGATTCGACGGCAGGAACATCATCCTCGAGAAACCTCATTTTGGTGCTGTCACAGCCGAGTCTTCGGTAAATGCACCGTATTGAGACGTTAACCACTATCCTCCTAGAATAAGATAAGAAATTTTAAGTTTTTTTCCAATTGTAATCGGTGCCCTTGATGTGTGGCCAGGGCTTTATTGCGCTTTTAGACAATGCTCGCGAATATTATCCTATTATATTAAAACGCATACGTTTATTAGTTCGTTTGTTCGCATGTCAGCTTACAAACGGGCTTATTAAACAAACTCGGAAAAACTTAGCTAAAACCTACTTTTTTGAATTAAAAAGACAATGCTCGTGAATATTATCCTATTATATTAAAACGCATACGTTTATTAGTTCGTTTGTTCGCATGTCAGCTTACAAACGGGCTTATTAAACAAACTCGGAAAAACTTAGCTAAAACCTACTTTTTTGAATTAAAAAGACAATGCTCGTGAATATTATCCTATTATATTAAAACGCATACGTTTATTAGTTCGTTTGTTCGCATGTCAGCTTACAAAAGGGCTTATTAAACAAACTCGGAAAAACTTAGCTAAAACCTACTTTTTTGAATTAAAAATAGTGAAATTTACCTTCCTCTACCATTTATAACTTAGGATTACTTGCCCTCTTACGTCCATGTTCGCAAATAATGTCAAACGTATTAGCCTACACATTCGGATGGCGCCCGGCTTTAGTTAACACTTTCCTTTCTCCCTTTGTAAAGCAGATTTTTCGGCTGTCGGCTTACCTTTCATCGCCGGCTCGAATATATCGACCAAGCGAAACTCCGTAAAAACAGGGAACTTCCTCTATAACTTTTTACGTAGTCTTGCGTCGACTCGAAAATAGGATATAACTTAGCGTTCGGCAAATTAGTTTCATAACGTTTTTATCAAGACCAAAGGTTGTATTGTAAATACATGTGTATGTAGATGCATAACAAAGCAACCGGTAAGAATGTCTATATTGATAAATTCATGCAGGTTATAATGTTATAGCGCCGAAATTGCTCGGTAACCAGGTTCTGCTGGTTCTCTAAATTAATTTGCTTAAAATTTGCATAAAATGCCTTTCAAACCTACTTTCCTGATTATACAATCTGTTAATTTTTACGTAACGCCGTACTACCGAAAAGAATCACGTGCAGGCGTATTGTTTTCTGTTTTAACAGTGTTTTTAAGACCTGAACTTTAACCTGGAATTTCACGAGTGTTGTCTAAACCGCAAATTTACCTAAACAGGTTATTCTTGTCCATTGTAGGCTACAACAAACCCGAAATATATCTGTAATGGATCAATGGAAAGCCAAGATGGCTGCGCTGTTCTAGAACGCGACATCATATTCTAGAATTCCGACAACATAGTCGCTTTTTAAATTCTATTAACGCATCAATTAGGGTTAATTAAACGGATAAACTTACCTTTTACAAGAAATAGTAAACGAGAAAATGTCCAGCTGCTTTTCGGAGAAAAATTTTCAATGTTTGTGCATTCAAAACGAGCGCTTTTATTGCACTACATTTCGGAATCACGTGAGCCTTGCACGTGATGTGGATCAGCTTGTAAGCCGACAGCCGACTGAAAATAAGCTATTGACATATTACGTTCGGCTATTCAAGAATTTCTCGCTCATCCTAGTTTCTTATTGTTCTTGCTGATTCTATTTAGTTTATAGATTGGAGATTCTGACCTCGATTCTGACAAAAAAACAATTGAGAAACAAATTAAAAGTTAAAATCTGAATTCTGTATACATTAACTTAATTTAAAATTATAAAATTAAGCAGCCTTGATGTTAAGAACAAATTCTGTATGTTAGAAATAGCAAGAATAGTCCATTGAACGTGGTAAGAATTTTCTTAATAACCGAACGCATCTTTAAAATTTGCCTATGGGTATATACGCAGAATGGCACGTTTGCTCTTATTAACCTAATTTGAGGCTATTTATCCAAAAGGCGTACAATGTGAATTATTCTTTTGAAAATTCGGTTTCGCATGTTGTTTTCAACATTTGACGATGGGAAAAGCTTTTTCAGTCGCTTGGAGACCTTTAAAAAATTACAACGTACAAAGTAGAGCTCATAAACTACTAGATTCAGATAAACCGAGAGCTGCACCACGATATCCTACAGAAAAACAACTGGAACAAACGAAAGAAGGTAAAATATATCGAATCGCATATGTCTCAAATTCTCAATTAAATACTCATAAAATCATCTGAAAATATTAAAATCTATTAGTTAACCTGTCATAAGACTACCCTTTGACACCTTAACTAACAGTAGTTAATGGGAAATTACGTTTTAATTCAATATAGGGGAGTGACCAAAAGTGAGGTTTTAACTTTTGTAGCACCCCTGTATCTCGATTCATTACACATGTAAATATATGAAAAAATTGATATAAAACAAATTTTAAACCTAATTTGGACAAGTATGTAAGAAATTTCCATGAGGCTTAAGCTCATGCGTGTTTTTATTACCATATTTCGTACTTTGCATACACAATTTCATCAAAAATCAAGTATTTCTGTATGCATTTCTGTAATATATTACATATTCTGTTTCAGGATTTGATGAAATTCAGAAAAAAAACGATGAACTGTTATCTAATTTAAAGACAGTTTATGTCGTAACTCAAGAATCGATGTCGTCCGTAAAGGTTCGTACGACAATGCTGGATAAGTAAGGTACAACAGTCGGCTCTCGATATAACGAATTGAATAGCTGGTTGACCCCGACTAAAATACTTGTACTGTGAAACCTGCGAATAAGAGCCCTTCATATAGCGTACTATCTGGGAGTAGCACACCCTCGCTGTAGGCACAGATCGATTTTATAGAACAAACTACCTCCATATAGCGTATTCCCTGCGAAACGCGACTTGCGCACTGGATTCTTGTGACAAAAACACGGCTTTACCTGCGAAGAGCGTATACGCCAAAGCAATGCTACAATGAAATTTCACCCAGTGGGAAATCCCAAAATGAGGGCGATAAATGTCAAATAAAATAACATTAGCATAGTGAATGCAAGTTTACAATTTAGAAAAGGTATTTAGATACATGTCCCCATACGTACACCCAATATAAAGTAAAATTGGCTACATCTACATAGATGCAGTTGTATACACAGCGTATATTTGATTTCTATATGTATTTTACGGTTTTTTTTACGTTAAAAACCACTTAAAATTGCAACGTGTATATTTGTGCATCTTCGTTAGGATAATAATATCTGATTCATTATGGTCATCACTTTAGCTGAACTTTCATATAGCACATCTTTCCAAGTAGCACTCCCAATGGGGTGCGATATTCTCAGGTTTCGTTGTACCTCTCCCGTATTAGCCTCTGTATAACGATCGTTCCTTATATCATTCAGCTCGATATAACGAATTAAAAAAATCCTGAAATAAGCTCGATATAACGACAGAAGTACTAATGGTAATAAAAAAAAACTACGACATTTCAGTCCCTAAAATCTGCTAGGTGTAAAAAAAAAGCCACGAAAGCCGACTAAAAGCGAAAAAAAAAATGTGTAAAAACACTTCTTGGTATAACGAACGTCCGTCATATCGTAAGCCGACTATGATCCTCGTTAAAATGTTGTTGAAACCTCTTCTAAACTCATCGTCTCGTTTAACGCTAGGCTTCTCTGGATGAGAAACAATCGTCCGAAAACAGGCCGTTACCCACGTATCGCAGGATCGTAAATCATCCTCCATTAGGTTACGTGGAACCTGGACGCGTGTCCGAAGGAAAGGTTTCTCTAATGCAGGCCATCAATTTCATCATGGAACACCAAAGCGATCCGCAGAAATTTACGGCCAAGAGTATCGCCGAAAAACACAGGTTAGACGAAAATGACGTTAGCAATGTTCTGAAACATTTTAGCGCTTTCGAACTTTACATACCGGCGCATGAGCAGGAAATAACCGTTGCGCAGAGAATAGCTCAGCTCCCTAAATTGCTCAGGACTAAATCTAAGAAAGATGAAAAAGACCAATCTTGATAGTTTATCGGATTAGTACTCTTTTAAAAAGGTAAATTTTGCTTTTTTTCAACAACTTTAATAAAAGTTGAAAAACTGGTGGATTCCAGTCTGTATAGTTTTTCTGTAATTGGATGACTGTAGAATAAATATAATTTGTAATTCAAAACAATTATGGTGCTTAAAATGTGGTGCAGAATGTTATTTTGGCAACCTAGCATAACACTAGTGCATTGCGGGAAAGCTAGCTGCCCCTTGATTTAACACGTAATAATGCCAAAGTGGGCTTCTCCGCATTGCACTAATGCTATACTAGGTTGCCAACATCAAGGGGCAAAAAGTATCCCATTGTCGAAAGCTTTTCACCAAGATTCTTCATTACCGAACGACGTTTTATATTACAGCTAACCTAATTAATATTCGATTGAGACGCCAAGAATCTTAATTACCGAACGTAGTTGATATTACAGCTAACCTAATTGATGTTCGCTTGAGACGCCAAGAATCTAAATTACCGAACGACGTTTATATTACAGCTAACCAAATTGATGTTCGCTTGAAACGCCAAGAATCTTAATTACCGAACGAAGAAGTTTATATTACAGCTAACCTTATTGATGTTCGCTTGAGACGATAAGAATCTAAATTACCGAACGTAGTTGATATTACAGCTAGCCTATTTGATGTTCGCTATAAACGCTAAGAATCTTAATTACCGAACGTAGTTTATATTACCGCTAACTTAATTGATGTTCGCTTGAGACGCCAAGAATCTAAATTACCGAACGACGTTTATATTACAGCTAACCTAATTGATGTTCGCTTGAGACGCCAAGAATCTAAATTACCGAACTACGTTTATATTACAGTTAACCTAATTGATGTTCGCTTTAAACGCCAAGAACCTTAATTACCGAACGAAGAAGTTTTATTTTACATAAAACCAAATTCATATTCGCTTTAAACGCCAAGAACCTTAATTACCGAACGAAGATTATATAACAGCTTACCAAATTGATGTTCGCTTGAAACGCCAAGAATCTTAATTACCGAACGATTGGATTTCCATTTTCCAGTGCTGTCGCATCCTACACTCCGTAATAAATCCCCAACGTTTTATCTGGCATCACTGCTTCATTTTCGAATTGTGGGAAATCATGGCTACTGCTATGCCAGCCCCTTTGTTGAAGGTTAGTATATTTCATTATTTCGCCTATTTTCACGTCTAATTGCACTCTTATTGTTTATTACGAAATGTAGCGCATTAACCGATGGATATTTCTACGTTTGCGTCGTTTATTTTAATGTTAAATTGACGTTGTGAAACATTAAGCCTTCTTCGCTAATTTTCGATTGTCAATCCACCATTTTCTGACATTGGCAACTGTAGAAAATATTTCGAAATCCTAGCTTTTTTTTCTGTATTTTTCCTCTTGTCATCATCAGCTTTTATCCTAAAGAAAATACAGCTTCTTGTTTTCATAAAAAGCAAGGACGGGAGAACATTTATAATCTTTATTAATAGGCCTATTTTGTAATGGTACACAATGGTAAGGTCCTATTTCACATAATTATTAGGTACAAATTACAAATTTTCAGCTTTATTTGTAAATTGTAAACTCTTTGATTTGTAAACTACATCTATTTGTTAAAAAAACACAGTCTTATTCTTTAGATTTAAGTGTTTTAAGTCTCACATTTACATTATTACACTTTTTTTTTTGTTTGTAAGTAATGACTATCTACAACATTATACTACTTTAAGCTACTTGAAAATATCTTAGTCTTATTTTTAAAATTCCTGGAGCGATACATTTGAAAAAAAATACACGATTCGGTAAAGCCACTAAAGCCGCGACTCCTGCCATTGCCGAAAGTTCCATCGTGCGAACAGTTTTTGAAGTCACAGTCGCGTTGCCGTGACCGCAATTGTCACGTATCAAAAAATTTTGATATGCGGCATTAATTTCGCTCGAAAACAGTGCTGCTTTTAAACTATTTTAGACAATGAAATTCCTTACGACATCAAATTGCCGCTCATTTAGTATCGTGAGATGGCGAAGGGACCTTTCGAACTGTTCGTTATATCGAGCGGCTAATACACGAGACGGTCGAAACCTGTCTAATACTTGTTTGCGGAAGATAAGACTAAAGCCCCGTTCTCACGGAGCCAATAAAGCCGCGACTTTCCTGTCACGATTGCAGTTTCCATCGTGCGAACAGTTT
>JAQGCC010004321.1:0-13371 GCA_034698905.1 Xestoiulus laeticollis | reverse complement strand
AATAAGTGAACCCTCCAAGTTAATACGAACTTAGGGTAAGCCTAGAGCGGGTAGCTCTTCTGCTTCCCAACATAATTATTAACGTTTAAATTAACGACGATGAATAGTGCTGGTTAAATCGTGCCTTTATGTTCGTCAATTAAATTAATCGCCATTTGATGCTATATATTATAGGTAATGGTCTCGAAGTTAAAGAAATAAATGTATTTTTAATTACATTGATCATTACAAAGATTATAATTACAAAGATTGTCTTTATAATGGTAAGGACAGCGTGGGGGCAAGGAATAGCATGAGGCATGGCATGATTCAGATCATGCCATGCCTCATATATGCTATTCCATGCAGCATCCCAATTGGGCAATCAGAAATTCCCGCCATCGGGGAATCAATCGAACGTCGCATTTAAGATAATGGTTTTCATCATGCTATGCCAAATAACAGCGCGTGGAGCATGGAATAACATGGATGCATGGCGTGGTCTGAAATGTAGCTTTCGATTGGTTTCCTGATGGCAGGAATTTTAGATTGCCCAATCGGAATGCTACCTGCATTAAGATATCATGCCATATGCCTCATGCATGCTATTTCATGCCCCCACACTGTCCTTACCCTAATTTTGCAAATGGCACATTTAGCTTAATTTGTAGTGTGAAATTTGACGGTCGAAATTTTAATTTTAATCTCTAGCCTGACAAGTTTACAAAATAAAAGCTCCATTCGAATTGTATAAAAACTCATTGTATATAAAAGAATCAATGCTTTCTGATGAATGATAAAAGAAAAGATTGGTAGAATAACCCATAATTCGATCCAGACATACAATACTACTAATATTATAGATGGCAATTTTCAAAATGCAGTCTTGAGTTTTGCTAATATTGGGAAGGAGTAAAATGTTTGATATTTGTACATTTACATGCACATATGTATGTAATGGTTACCGTACTGTATGTACAATGTCGACAGTCATCTCGAATGCATCTAAAAATCTATATGATTAAATGTACACACAACTATTTAAAAAACTGATCAAATAACCATTAATTCATTTACTGATCATGAAGTAGATTTAATTTATATTTAAATTTAAAATTGAGAGTTTTCAAAAATGAATTCAAGTGATTGTATAGGATCGGAGTTCAACTAAAGGGAGATATGAAAGGAGCTAGACAATAATAAAACAGCATGATATCGATTTAAGGAAACCCAAGAATGTTGGACAGGGGGACAATGCTTGTATAGCACTGTAATTTAAGTGAAACTAGAGAAGGTCAGGAGGGGAAAACCCTTAGGGAGTTAGTAATTTATTTTTGTGAAAAAAAAAACAACAACAAAAAAAACAACATTAAGACTATTTTTAATTTTCTTAATTAAAAATTACCAAACTAACAAACAAACAACATTTTTTTATTTTCCAAAAAATATCATTGTCATATTTTTTTTAAAAAAAACATCTAGGCGATTAGCTTCAAATCTGAACTGCGAACTTTGTTGAATATCTCTTATTAAAACGAAATTAATCTTCACCACATTTATCTAAAATAAAGATTAAAACCCTACATGTATGTACAAAAATTCTAGTGTTGTCATATTTTACAGAGAATAAATAACTATCCAGTTTGTCATCCTGAATACCCTTGTCAAAAAAATAATCGAGAAATGTTATGTTTTTTTATTCTTATTGTTTATATTTATTGCTGTTGACACTATAGGAATTCCTATTGTTTTCTATTAGTTTAAACTGTTTTAATTTATTGTCAAATGATAAAACCAATACATATTTATGATTCAGTCAATACAAATAAACCTATATTGCCAATAGAATGATAGCAACCGATAAGACCAATAGAATTTCTCTATTGTTTTCTATTAAATTTTTATAGGGTAGTAGAAATTGAGTGACTTTTTGAAACAATAATATCAAATTCTAGTATCCAACTAAGAATACAATAAAATTTTCTATTATTTCAGAATCAAATTTGTATAATGTATACGAATTCGCATACCACGTATAATTGGATTGCATTGAAGGCCGGAACATGCATGGAGCTGCTAATTGTATACACTTGTTCATGTATACCAAACCGAAACAATTAACAGATAAATGCATAATTTTTATAATCATTTTTATGCAAGTAATTGGTAGTTTTGGCAATAGTTTGCACATTCTTAAGAACATTTTCAAAGCACATATCAAGCAAAGTACAGTAAAACCTGCTAAAGGCGACCGTCCTAAAATGACCAAATTTGGTGACTGTATACAAAGGGTTACCATATACATTGAATTTTTGTGAAGGAAACCATATATATAATGCACAGAAAAACAATTTTATGAAAAGTGACAACTATGCAGAGGTGATCATGCACCATGCATATAGAGGTGGTCACTTTACCAGGTTTTACTGTAATTATATTTAGCTCATTCCCGTGTACTTGTCAAGTGTCATAAATAAATTACATCTCTTCAAGATTGCCTGAGGGGTCAAAGGAGGCCAAACATACTTGTCGCATCGTAGACCACTTCATTCTGTGCCTAAACGTGCCATTGGCTCCCATTAAAACCCAATTTGCCGGTTCAGGGTTTCTCTCTTCCTATATTCATTTGGCCAGTGGTTGAATTGAAGAGAGCATGGGGCGCAGACTACTTTAATTACACATTTCCTTTCGTATGTATTTCGACATTAATTTTGTAGTATTTTATTATCCTTGGATATTACTTTTGGAAAGATGAAGTCACCGCACCAGTAAGTACAAATTTTACTTTCATTTATCGTCTTTCGATTATATTTGACGTGCGTCTTTTGTTTAACTTCTTAGACAATACATTAACAATGGTTAATACATCGATCGTGTCCCTCTTTACAATTTTATGATTATTTACAAATCACAAGGTCTAACGTGAAAGGGTTGTTTTTGAGCTTGCATAGAAATATTAGTGTTGTATTACCTGTTCAAGTGAATCCATATATATACATTGTAGTTTTGACACTAGAATGACTATAAATCCTAGAGAATCCATGAATCTTCTACATGTCTTCAAAATATGTTTATGTCTAACGGAATGACAGGCTTACTGTATATTTGAACACATAAACATGTACGTACAATTTATTTAAAAATCCAAAGTTCCACATGAATCTGCCATCGAAATTCCAACCGATTTAAGAGTCAAACAAAAACTTTTAGTTGATTCAATCCAATGTAATTAAACATTCATCATGACACTTCGTAACACTCCTTTTATAGTTGGATAATAGTCGTTGATATATAAAGAGCACCCTGTAATATTTGCATGATGCATTCATGCAAGACTGGTTGCTATGGTCAGAACCCTCTTCAGTCTAATAAAAAACCCGACAAAAGTAAAATGGTACCAGGAATTCATGTAGCGAGGGTTATGATGGGGGTCACTTGCCAGGCATTGCCTCAGGTAACCAACCTTAGTCATTTCCAAACCAGTTTCATATAGGGAGTCCGGCATGTTTTTGTTATGCTGGTAGCTTGTAGTCTACATAGACCCTATTTTCGACTTTTCCTACTCAACTAGACAAACAGGTGGTATTTTTGCAATCCCCTCACCTACATGTACAACGAATAGTTTTTTCATTATTTTTGTAATGTATACAATGTACTTTAAATTTGGAATAGAAGCAATTTAAAATTTTAAAGAGAACAATAGGAAGAACTTCACAAATGCCTGTCATGTAGATGTACATGTATATCCATATAAATTTAGATACATGTACGTGTATATTTAAACTATTCATTGGCAAAACACACCAACTTTAAGATAACTAATATTCAATTTCCCTTTCCTACTTTCCTATATTTATGCGTCACTATGGCCATAACCTTGGATTTGACAGTTCTTCTCTATAAGCAAACCAATATAAAATGACAGTTTATTTGCCAATAAAACGTGTCACGCTAGAATGTCTCAGAGGATTACATTTCAAATTTCTGTGAATATTAGAAAAAGCATTAATTGCGGTTGACCATTTTCCTCGAAAGTTTAATAGGCCTATATAACAGTGAAACGGAAAGACGATAGCAATCACATATACAGCACTTGAACTAAATAATTAAAAGAAGTTCACGTTCTTGAACTTTTCGCATATTCTTATATATACATTTGACAGATAAATAACATGCAATTGCCTAAAATAACTTATTTTTATTTTTTTGCCATGAGATGAGATTGACCATTAAACGTGTGAGAGGAACAATTTATTAGTAATTTAGGGACCACCCATAAAACGTTTACAATGGATGAGTGTGAGGACGACTATACCTACATTTGATTAACAAGGCTTTTAGGGACGATTAAAGGGTGTAAAGTTGCTCGGATTGTAAATTTGACAACGGACTAACTATCCTCGCCATTGGCATGCATTGTAATTAGGCTGGTTGCTAGATGGTGTATTGGAAAGAAGTACTAAATGCATATTGAGGTTGTGGCAAAATTAGCATTTCTGCGTTATATACATTAAGTGTGAAGTTTGGTTCTGATTAACTCTAGTTCTGAATTTCTACATTGATGTCATACAATATTTTACCTGATTGTACCATAAACTGGCACATGGCAATATCAGCTTCCTTAAACCTTAAAGAGCCTTTAAAAAGAAAACATCTTAAAAAGCAGCCAATGTAATACAAATGAAATATTCAACTTGAATCTTCGAAAATTTCATTTTTAACCCCCTTGTGCATATTAAAAAAAAAATATACTCAATACATGTATAAACTACTCTTCGATCGCAGCGCCCCCATTCTGCCTTAGCAAACTTTTCCTATGGAGTCACGTGTTAAATAAGGCGCGCCATTTATTCATTATGTACTTTTAAAGGACAGTGTCGCCATCTTCACACAATTTATCTAATAAGCTTATAAAAATTAAAACCCGAAGTTCAAAAATGCTAGTGTTGCCATATTTTACAGAGAAAATAACTATCGAGTTTTTAATCTTGAATACCCCTGTCAAAAAAAATAATCGAGAAATATTATTTGTATTTTTATTGTTTATATTTATTGTTGTTGACACTATAGGAAATCCTATTGTTTTCTATTATTTTAAACTGTTTTAATTTATTGTCAGATGATAAAGCCAATATATACTTATTTATAATCCAGTCAATACAAATCAACAACATTAATTTGCCTATTGGAGATTCTCGAACGAGTATAGGGTTAACATTTTGGAAATCGCTAATTCCCTTATGTTTTTTCTCGGATGCTGAAAAGTATTTTTACAAAATTTTGGAGAGATAGATTGAATGGATCACAAGTTTTTGCGGAATTAACATTCATTCATACATATTTTTCTTCATTATATTCAATATCATTAGATGCATATATCATCACCTTATAAAACTAAACTTTAACGGTTCATAGACATAGTACATGTATATAGCATTCCTATGACATTCCAGACTCCTAAGGATGTCCATCCACCTATTTAAAAGCATCAAATGTAAATATCAGCTGGCTCCATTTCTTCAAATATTAAAGGATTTGTATTGTACATTAGTTTTACCTACATATTGGACCAGTGAATTCCATATTCCACTTCAACGATTTCAGTTTACCTCTGGTTTATGTTCGCCTAAAATTAGATCGTTTGATTTTGAGTGTTTTGTTGATGCATACTCGAAAGATTCTTCGAAGTACATCTATAGTGAGGTGAAAGTGGGAGTAAGGGAATAATTTAGGAAATAGCGAAAGCGTGATGCACCTACCAATCTTCTTGTATAAACAAACTTGGTACTGTACCGATTTGCTTTTACATAACAAGAGGACCCCTTGAGATGCTTTTCAGATAGTATTCATGGAAAAAATGTTTATTGTTGATGTTATTTTTACATTGCTTGTGTTTTAGAACCACGTTTGTTCCAATTTGATTTGGAGTTTAACGATTATGCATTCGCTGATATGTATTAAGCACGCTTTAAAATTTCAGGGGCCATGATTTCAGAAGATAAAATTTATGACCGAAACATTCAGGAAATCGAATTTAAAGGTCACGTGTGTGCATGGCTATTTTTGCTGTCATATCCCAATTGCTTTTTTATGAATGAAGAAAACAAACACTATATGAATTGGATTTTTTTCTTAGAAGCATTACATGTATTGTTTTTTTTTTAAATTATAAAACAATCCATAAACTATTTGATTGTATATTAAATAAACACCTCAAATTAACTTAAGAACAAGTTTCAGTTTGATTTTCTGGGTTTCTGATTTTTGTCCACAGATGGCACTGTAAAGCACAAAACACCATTCTTTGTATAAGTAGACATGATTTTAATAATAAAAATATTGTTTTTGTTCCTAATAAAATTTAATTACAGACAACATGAATTTATAACTAACTAACGACATATATAAATATTCCTAATGGATACAGACCTCACCTAGAGTCCTAGACGTTAATCGCGTATGAAATACATGTATAATTCAAAATTGGTGAAATCCAAAAATATGTAACATTTTGCATTTTTAAAACTTGTATCCCCTACAGTGTGAATTACAAAAACTGGTGTTCCATTGGAGTCATGCCCAATAGAAAAATAAAATTCAAATATCCATTAAAATTTCCATCATTACAACAATATGGCATTATGAGGATGAGCAGATTCTCGTATTTCCATGTTGAACATGTTCATCGGGCTCTTGTCAGAATTTACAACTTTTGAAAATTAGAGAGATTGTGCATGTTTTCTTTAATCTTAACAAGAACGATAAACACACTATTACGCATGCGCATCAATAACTTATGCGCCGTAAAAGTCGTTATGCTCCTCAAAGACGTTGTGGACGTATCACGTTAAACTAATGAAATTGTCGTGTACCCTCAACCATAAACCCATTAACGTTGTTCCCACGCATGCGCATTGGAAAAAAACCCCAGTGCTGTCAAGATTAAAGGAAACCTGCGAAATCCCTCTACTCTCTAAAAATTGACGTATGGAAGCATTTACAAAACACCCTGTATAATGGTAAAGGCCCGTTGGCCTCCTAAAATATGGTTATCCAATGCGGGCAACCAATAAAAATGGCAGCAGCGAAGAAGGGTAGTGTTCCCATGGCGACCAGGTCGTCCATCTTGCATATTGACTGTTTTCGCACTGGTATGGTAAATATCCTGCATTATATACTTTGGCAATCCAGGGTAAATATACTATAGCTCGCAGGCATGGGGTCCACTTCGCATCTCGATTTTTTTGGCACCAACCTCCCCAACTACACCATCTGATTGGTAACAGAAGGCGCTTCTCGATGCACTACCCATTGCACTTGTCTCCCTTAGCATCATTCTGGCTTTCAAAAAGCAAGCTAGAGGTTTCTCTTCCCATTTCTCACAAGGCGCTAACTGGGCTTTATTTTTACAAAAGGCCAGCCTAAAGATATACCACAGCCTTCTGAAATAACAACAAAATAGAGCTACCGAATATTTTGAAGAACAGGCTGGGAAAAATACTTTTTTCTAGTGCAAGGACTATGAGATATTTGAAAAGTTGCAAACGTTTTGTGAATGAAGATGTGTCTTAATTTCACCGAGAAAGATTTCTAAGGGATCAACTTTTTTTAAGCACCTTTAATACCGCTGTAAGTAGCCTTATTGACTAACTAACTTTTGCATCTAGATTTAGAAATGTTATTTGAAATGGTGTTTAAATAGTTAAAATATTGTGAGAGGAATGAAATCTAACTTGTATAAGTTATGTACTGTATATATGAATCCCATGCGCTAAAACCCAAGTAAATATAATTTCTACAAATACTACTGTTTATTTATTGTTTATTATTATTTATCGAAAAGCATGTCAATTATATTGGCATATATGTATGCTTTTTTTTAAGAATTCAATTTTGCGATTCTAATAAACATTCATCGATATATTGGTGTTAACAATTTCATTAGTAGCCTATATATGTCATCATAGTTAAATCGGTGAAGTAATTCACATAGCACAAACTCAAGGGAAACAAACTGTACGTACGTAGTTAATTGTGATTAAACGTTTGCTATGAAATTCGTATTTTACAAAATTTAAAATTACCCGCTTATTTCAAATACGTTTACCATTAAAGGCAGATAAACTTTTACAAAAAACATGAATACACGTACATGCTTCTTGTTTGCTCAGATTTTTTATTTCTGACAATAATGAGAGATTTTAAAATTTTGTAAATATGGAGTATTTTGGATAATGGAACCATATTGGGACTGTGAAATGAGGCTCACTTAACCGCAGCTTTAGGGTGTCATTACTTGTTACCTGCATGCTCATGTGCTTATAATTTGCAGAGTTCCCTAAATTGGAAAAAACTGGAATTGTCAGGGAAATTAGATAGATCTGAAATAGCCAGGGAATAGTCAAGGAAAACTAATTTATCTTAAAATATCGTCATTAGAGTTATCACGAAAGTCAAGAGATGTCACGCTCTAAACTAAGTTTAACACAATTTTGCGTAAATAAAAATTGACACATGTCTTTTAAACATTTTTAAGCAAAAAAGAAATGTATTGTTTGCTTTGTGTGATTCCAAGTTGAATTGGCCAATTAGCAATTAGCAAAAAAGACATTTGCTAAACATTGTGTTCTAAAACAATTTCTTTGAGTACCAAGACAAAAGGTTGAAAGGTGTAAAACATCTTTGAATTTTCATTAGCCAAAATGGTCAGTGAAAGCAATTTTAAAATTTGGAAAAGCTAGTGAAATTAACAATTTTATTTTAGGAGAAATCCTGTACAGTGTTCACATTATCGGAAATTAACTTAGCCTGAAATCCACAAGCCTGAAACTATTTGGTGCTATTAAGGCGAGAAGTTATTTATTTTTCCTAAATAAGATGTAGGGCAAAATTAAACGGAAATGAAGTGTTTCAGGCGCCGACCGAGTATGTGAGATTCAGGGCTGAAATCCAGATGTTATTTATCAGATTAATAGATGCGAAAATACAACTAGCTCCGCTCATGACCATATGTAAAGAAATAAATAAAGCGGAAGTTATACAAAGGAATTTCTCGTGAATGAATATCAGGTATTGATCCTTTGTTTTTGGCTAAAGACAGTTTTAGGGCTAAAAGTAAGTTAATATATAGGTACAAAGCCAGGATAAATATACAACGGAAAGGCAATTTGATGAAAATTATATTGTTAACAAGGGAATAGAGACAGCTGTCACTTTACAGTTTTAGGAGGCTACTTATATAGTCAGTAAACCTGACGAAAGCAAGCTGCGCCTGTATATTTTCTATAGGCTAACTTATGAAGTTAGGTAATTTTAAATCACAATTTTATTTTAAGTTTATTAATTTAAGTTTGAATTATTAAGTACAACACAATAATAAAAGAAGCATAATTCATTAAAGCTGATCTATTCTTTAATTATATTTAACTAAGCACCCAAAGGGCCGTATGTTAATATGGCCAACTTATAACTCGAGAATTAAGATCTAGAGATTACGACCACTATTGTCCATTTAAATCCTAAAATGATTGCTGGATCAAATGGCTCCTTGAGAATGAATTAAAATGACTGCTTAAGCATGCTGAATAAATAAAATCGATAGAAGTGTTTGGAATGTTAAGTCAAAATACGATCATCAGTTCCAATTTATATATAAGGTGATAACTGCATGTCAATATTCAGCTATACTAAAAACACCTAAAAAAGACTAAGATAGTCTGACTTTTTTCAAAACCAGAGCTAAGAATTGCTATGGATATTAAGGGTGCATTTCATCACATAAACTGCACAGAATTTCGCTATATATTTAACTAAAAAACGCTAGGTATTTATACAAATTTGAAACAAAGTTTTCGAGAATGTTTTCATATCGGAGTTTTATAGGCTCACTTCAGTTTAGTTAGGCACTGATATTGACTTATCTTAATTTAAAGCACCAAACAGTAGTTAGAATTCTGTATGCAAAATCTTTTTTCATTGCATGTTATTTTAGACAGTCACCATCAAAGATTTAACTCAATAACTACATGGAGTTTCAATTTAAATTTTTAACTGCTCTCATTGCAGTTTATTTGCATGGTTGGTAAATCCTACTAACCAACAATTTTAAAAAACAACTAATTATCCATCGTGGATACAAATTCGTATCATATTTCTTCATTTTTAAAACAAATTAGTGACCTCCATGGAAATATTATGGAGACAAATTTTGAATAAATTAATAAAACCGTTTTGAATCTTCACAAGTAAGTGGAATGCAAAAAGTACATGTGGACGAGTTGCCTTTTTATAGTTTATCCCAGAATTTGTAGGCCTCAAAAGTTTTAATATATTAATCGATTTATTTCCAATGTTCAAAACTGAAGTACAAAGTTTCTATAGCTATAGACATTAACACCACCTCAATTGCTGCAAAATGCCCTGCTAACGTTAATGTGAGCATATAAATCAAACGAAAAGTTTAATTACTACATTGTGCATACAGTAGTTTACGTTTAATGGGTTTCGCGATTGAAAAAGCTTAGCATGACAAAATACATGCATTTTAATATTACATTTTAAACCTATTAAACAATTGCGTTACATATCTTAAAATATGGGTCAAGAACGCGTCGTTTAGTAAAAGCAGCCATCCATGCAGCTTGTATAAGAAAAACTTGAAAACATACAGTATATAGTACATGTACAACCTCGAAATTTTAAAGCATGTCCCGACCGGTGATTAATAACAAACGTTTCGCCATTTCCAATAGTAAATTAAGGAAAGCTACTGAATTTGGGCCTGTTGCCAATTAGTTTTAGCGTGGATAGAAATGCAGTCGGGTTTACATGTAAGAACATGTTTACAGAAAACACATTCAAGACTTTAATTAATTATGGAAAACATTCATTCGTAACGTCTTTTTAAGAGCTTTTCAAAAAATAGAGGTTCGAATTCAGGGGATATATGGTTAGATGACGATGGAGGGTAAATCAAAATTACAGAGAGAATCCTTAAGGGTAGAGAAATTCGAATGTTTATACAAAGGTTGTATCGTAAACAAGAAATTTAAAAATAAACTGGATCTCTACTGAACACCTGGAGTTGGACCTGCAATGACTATGGAAAGACTTAGAAAAAAATTCAAGGCAATGTCATGGAAATAATTAAATTGGTGGGACACGATGGAATAAAACACATTAACATGTCATCCCAAACTGAAGCTTTTATTTCTTCCTTTTATTATACGAAAATTTAAACCCAAATCTGTCCAATCCAAATTTGATATTAAAGTTATAATCATTCGAATTGTCGATTCTGGAATTACATGTTATATACAATGAGTGCTGAACACCCCTGGTTTATACAGAGGAGTTAATACACCTTTGCAATACACCATGAAGCATACAAAAGATTACACTAATCTTGAGTTTTACGATTACTTTCGGACAGGATTAACGTTCTCAGGGGATTACAACGTGAACATGTCTATTGCATGAACACTGAAGATTGATCTATCGATAAATCATAAAAATAGTACCGTTTTTCCATAAAGCATGACAATACAAAAAGAAAGCAGAAATTCAGTAGTCTGTATCAATGGGTCCGTTATCATTAGGTATAATCACATATTCTACTGAGTCAAAGTGGTGCTGCTAGAAATACAAACGACTAATATTTATCAACCCCATTTCCTTGTAATCTAGAATTGAAACACGTGCATGTTCTGAGACTCTGAATGCGTAACCCAACAAACAAACTCATAATATTCCTCTCAAATCATAACACTTACAACCATGGAACAATCCCTAAACTATTAACTAAAATGTTAAGGATATGTTACACTTATTCAGTGTAATTAATAATCAATTAATAATCAGGAATTCACTGCCAAGAAAAAATATTTCAAAAAGATTGATTGATCTTAATTGCTTGAATTGAATTAGCATTCTAAATGATTCATTTATTCTACATACAAGTTCTTTTGCAAATGTTTAACAAGGAACAAAATCAGGCCCATTGGTTAATGCTAACGCAAGTGTTCAATTCCAGATCCTATAGGTGTTCTAAACCATTGCAAATTATGACGCAAATTTCTCCATTTCTTTAAAATGATTCATTTATTCTATACATAAAAGTTTCCAATTCTACATTCTAAAAGGTGTTCTTGATCATTGCAAACTATAACGCAAATTTCTTCATTTCTAAAACACTCGTTTCCGTTACACGTCAGCTGACTGCATTTTATGCGAATGAAACGGGAATCTGGCATCACTTTGAGTGCTGGCATCCCGTTCCAGACACCCAAAGCAGGTATACGTACAGGAATCTTGAGGACAAATAGGATACAACTCAAAAAGGGGGAATTCGACGGGATGGCAAGCCTTGATTAGGACACGAGTGTTATTAATAGAAACCATTAAAGCAAGGAAAACCGAATGACAAAAATCAGGAAGGAATCACGGTGAGTCGGTGGAAGTGCATCTCAATGGGAATTGCGTCATGCTCGGAATCTTGTCTAGCAATAACAATTTAAAATAAATCCCACAAAGTGCATCCCCGAAAGTATGGATGACGCATTTGCGAGTGATTTGGTAAAAAGAAATTCACGAGGTATTCGCATTAATTCGAAAGAAGCCAAAAAAGTAGCTAAAATCCATCAGCGCCTCGCAATATATGGAAGCCGAAATGGAGGAGGCAGAGACATGATAGGGATAGGAATGGAATCTCTTCATATATTAATGTAAACGCCAGTAAATCATGATGCCAGATTATTTATTTTGCTATCCATCTGAGCAAGAGGACACACCTGGTATCAGTTATAATAAACGCGGGGTTTCTCTGTTCCATTTTCGCCGATAACAGATGACATTAGAACCGGTTCCAAATAAGCTGATTTTTCCACATATATCCACTATTCAAGTTTGCTGGTGACCATTTTGGGGGTATACATGTATATGATCATGACCCCAAACTCCAGGCCACACTATTGGCTGGAAACACGCGCGTTTGGCTAGCCTTAAACAAGGCTTTTAATTAAAAAAGAATTTTCCACGAGATATTAATATGCAAATTTTATAATTCTAGAATTTAAATTAAATTCGATGCCCTTTGTTTGAGGCTAGCCAAACGCGCGTTTCCAGCCTAGTGTGGCCTATAGGGCTTGAAATTTCAAAAAATCGTCATACATAATGCATGTTTAAGTTTATGCTCTCACTGTTATAGGGTCTATTTTTTAAAAAGACCAATTTGTCTTGAAACACCGATGATTATGAGATACTAAGGGTACTCAGACAACCGAGCATATTTTTGAGGAATGAAACGGTTCCTCAAAACTTTTTATTTTTCGAATTGCACCTAGACCACGTGACATTTTTCTGAATCCTGATTGGTGCATTGGTCATGCTCAGGAT
>JAQGCC010004320.1:0-13372 GCA_034698905.1 Xestoiulus laeticollis | reverse complement strand
TTTCGTCCGTCACGTGTGTGAATGGCGATCTCTCGACGTAAAAGATAGCGGTGATTTACGGTGAGTGATTCGCGTTTGGTGCGTGGGGGGCTTTAATCTCGTTACTAACGCATCTGTTGAATGCTATCCAGAACCTGACATGAATACTTGCTGTCTAATATGTTATAATATGGAAATTGATGAGCACATCTCAGGAGCTCTCAATGTGTTTTCCTTATATACATGTATTAACTGCTTCATCTTAATGTTTGTTAAGTGATCGACTTTAGACGGGAGCCATACTTTTAAACATATTTCATCATTAACGGCATCACGTGAATCTAGTAATTCGTCGCCCAATATCCAGAGAAATTGCACTTACTATATGCTTGATGTCTATTGATTTTGCTAACGATGGTTAAGTGAACCTTTGAATCCAATAACATTGATGTGCAATCTTAATGTACATGTACATGACATACACTGACGACTGGTTAACTATCAGTGGACATATAACCGAAAACAAAGCGATCGTATTTGAAACGAATACAATCGGTTTGTAAACAGTCGTGGCATCAGTCTATTATCAGCTGATTGCCACCCATAGACGTTCACTTTACAACCCTTTGGCTACTAATAAAATAATGATGGCGCTAGCAAGTTATTTATTATCTGTTTCCAGTTAGTCAGCTGTTTATCATCACACGAAAAGCAGTCAACTTTTTATTGGTGAGGATAACAGAACAGTGCAAGCACCATTGGAAGTATCAAACTGATTGTATAATAGCTAGACCACTAATTTTGAAGCTGATACAGTATATTAAACTGGTGATAAGCCGAAATACGAATTGAATTCCGAATAGTAAATTAAACCGAGTCATTTGGGTTTATTGGATATTTCTAATCAACTAGGATTTGAAAATGAAGGGTGTTTATGCAGTTACTTCATCGATGACATCACGTGGGGTGCGCAAAATGTGCCTGGGATCTATAAAATGAGAGACGAAATTCGTATCACTACCTCATTTGCATCACGTGTGAATAACGAACTCTAAATAAGATCCATTAAAAAATTAAGCCCCGCAACTAGGAGCGCCATCTAGTGACACAGATCGAAATAGCACGGGAATTCAGTATAAATACATGTAGGCTACATCTGTAAATTGGTGAATTTTACATTTTGATTGCGTGAAAATCTACCTAACGTTACACTCTATTCTCACCGGCCAAATCAAGTGCACTGATATAGATCAAGTCTTGATCGAGTTGTGCGAATCCAATCAAGTTGTCTGCTCCACTTGATGTGTATCACGTCTTTCTGTCGTCTGCACCTCGTTTCAAAGTGGCTTCACTTTTATAGTGTGTATGTTGTCCTCCATCTTGAAATATACACTGAAATGGTGTTCAACTTTTAGGGCGCCCTTTATACTAGGTCATGTGACCAGTTTAAAAGAGTTCTGCGGTGTGAATTAACACGCAAAAGTTTTCTTGATCTACATCAACGTTGGTGTGAAGAAGATGTAAGGGGTCCATACACTTTTGATATTTTTAATTTTCCCTTTGCATCAGGGTGGCTACAGTATTATTGTACGGTATAGGAACGCAGTGGTCAGCCGTTGCCACGGCAACGAGTGCTGCCCGCGCAATGGGTTTTATATAAAGTGGAATCTCGTTAAGTGGAACTGGTGAACAGGGAGTTATGGTCCCCCGCTTTATTTCTTACCAATCTCCCCCTTTTTTCCATATATATTTTTCGCGTATATCCATGCGGGTTTTTATAAACGGCCCCCCCTCTTCTTCAATTTCTCCCATTGTCCAAATAATTCCAAATAAACGGAATTCGAATTAACCACGGGCACTGTGGAATTTCGGCCATTAATCTCACTAGGGGGGAAGCAGGCCGGAAAAGGAGGGAGTCTCGGGAAGTTTCACCCTAGCGCGCATGTTTTGCCAAACAAAAACGGACTCCCAAGATGGCGCTGCCAGCCGTTTCTTTCCCCCCTTCAAATGAAGCACTTTTGGTCGCTTTTCCGCTCCATTGAAATTTTATTTCAGCCTGGCCTTAATTTATGACGGCTCACTTTCTACATGGAGCTTCTCAGAGCCTTCTCCTCTTAATATTGGCCACTTTTATTCTTAATCATAGAGAAATTGGCCATCAGCAGCCGGTGGCATAGACAAATAGTTGCCATATGCAGCATCAGTTTTCACCCTCGAGGACTATTGCAAAAATTAATTGCCCAGAAAAGCCTTATGTGCCCTAGATATCGATAAGCCTACTCGGAGAGGGCCACTCAGGAATTCTAGAAGAAAATATGCGATTGTACAACTCTTCGAGTATCCCTGGCTTGAACCTAAGAACTTTTCCACTTTAATGTAACTACAGTAAAACCTGTTAAAAGTGACCATTTAAAATTTTTGCTAAAATTGGTTTACTATATGCTGGTGGTTACCATACAGAGAACGACATGTTGACCAATGGTTTTGGTCAATGAAACAGCATTTTTAGAAAAGCTTTCCCAAAAACTTATAATAAGTCATGGAAAGAATGCCCTGAATGACTGAAAGATGATTATTCATATACATACACATGTAAGCACTAAGCATCACGAAGGCTTAAATGCTTTCATGTGATTAGTTTGGTGATCTGGCAAGTGTAAGCTGTTTAAGGCAAAATTCTCATAAACATAAATTTAGCCAGTACAGCTATAGACTTCAAATATGTACCATAAGTGAATTCATGTTTACCATTTAGACTACACAGAGCCTACCAGACCCGTTGCTCCTGCTTTTTCTAAAAAACATTACAAATGCAACATATTTCTTTATACATATTATAATTAGGATAATAATATCTGAATCTTTAAATGTGCAATTTTACATTTACATGTGCATGTACACAACCGTATTTGTGAGTATGGTCATCATTTTATAGTTGAACCTTCAAATAGCATACTCCCTCCAAGTAGCACACCCCATGGTTCGGTCCCAATGAGGAGTGCTATTCACAGATTTTGCTGTAATGTGTCAACAATTTAAAAAAAAAAGCATTTCCTATATAGATCAGCTATCCAAAAACCTTGGTTGAAAACATGCAAATGGTCTCCTAATCTTTCATCGCATGCAGTCACAAAACTAGGTAATTTTTTTGATCATTTCTCCAGAAAAACGTTTCAATGTCAAGGGTGGAACACGTCATAATAGCTATTAAGAACCCACACCCCTCCGGAGGGGGCCCATATCTTACCAAATGCGGATCTGTTATTTTACCATTTTCTCATGTAACATGTGGTATTTGAAAATGAGCAAAATAAAATTATGGCAAAGGTGGTGTTTCGGCGGATGGTCGAGGCCCTCGCGAGGGGGTGCACGTGCTTGGGACCCTCGTTCCGCCATTGGAAAGTCAATTTTATAGCCTATAAATCGTGCTCTTTATGTGTTGCCCCTGACACTGGCTATTTGCGGATGACCATGAGATAGGAAGGTGGGTTGCTAAGTCGAGACACTTGACTTTCAAATACCCCATGTAAATTATTGGGACTGTTATATAAAATGTACTTAGCAAAAGCACTATCTTAAGTTTGGATACTAAGACCTTTAAAATGATATCTGAAGTGGAATTCTGTCAACAGAATTAACACAGGTTGAGCCGAAAATTCAGACAAGGTTTTTTATAGTGCGAATTACATTTTGCACGCAATTGAAGGGAAAAGCAGCTTTGGGGCATGGTTTTACCTTCGGGAAGTCGGAAATGTCAAAACCACATTCTCATATGCTTTTTTCTTTGTTCTAAGCACATACAGCTGTCATGTTTGTGCAAAATATTGGACAAATATTGCGCATTTTATCAATTCAAAAATAGGTCGAAAATTATTGTGATGAAAACTTGTCTTTCAAGAATTGAATTGAATAACAGAGCATATTTTAAATCGATGAAACTGGAGCATATGTAAGTATTTTTCAATATTCTGAGAGTGTAATGAATTTACATCTAAATGTATAACATATTAATTGCGGATGAATATTTACGAAATTTCATCAAAATTAGTCATGCACACGTGCAGTGTGAAATAAGGAAGTTTGAAGTATATACTGTGAGATCAATTAGTTGTGCTCACGATTCGAAATTTATCCAATTTTAAGCCAACTTTGGCTAAGTTGGTATAGTGGCGGAAGCTGAGGGGAGCCATTTTCCTGTTTGACCGACACAACACGTCTACCTACCCGTCATTACATGCGAAATTAAAGCTATTAGATGAAGCGCCATTACAACCTAATCATTGGCGCCAAAATACAGAGCATAAGCTCGACCAGCCCACTCAAGCATCCGTAAAGAAAGGAAAAACTTACCTTAGCCTATAGCAAAGTTCCCTGACCTTGAAAGTACCTTTATATTGTGTTTTGTGCTAAACAACATGCACGAATTATAGAAACAAATTGCAGCATTCGTCTTGATGAAGCGGTATAACATGTCCTAAAGAAACAGTTTATAGTTTTAAATACATTTTCGAAAATAATTATGTCAAAACGAATTTGAAAATTTATTTCGAGTAAGTATTGTACTGTATTACATAACAAGCCTTATCAAGTGTACACATACTAGCACATACTGTACATGTTCTAAAATGTTTTTGGAATATGCAAGACTGAATAGAACATGTTTTTCACATGTCTTGTTTTCATATTACTGGTTTGTCCGCAGGATTGTCTGTTGTCATTTTCTTTTGTCTTTCTTATTTATTGTTTGTTTCGTAACATGACCACGTCACCGAGCTAGGCATATTGAATTCGCCGGTAACAATGCGAAGAATGTATTTAAAAAGCGAAATTGAAATGAGTTTCGTGCGACTAAACTGACCACATGCCGGAACATCCAATAAATATTCGCCAGAGTGACCGGAACCCGACTGTAATGGATACCCTCTGTCCGAAATTGGAAAAAACGGATGAAAAATGTGGACGGGACTGAAGTGATGGCTACCAAATTACATTCGATAAAAAGGAACGAAAGGGGGGTGAGGGGTGAAGGGTTGCCCCGTCGTTGCCTAGGTCACAACCCATACTCTGTTCTCGCGTTACGCATAATCCAGTTTCGCCTAGCAGTTTTCGTTTTTCGTGCACTTCTGGAATGCTGAGAATGCTGTTCGCGACGTGTACGTAAAACTGACCCATCCTTAACCTAATTGAAGGTTAAGGATACTCTATTTTTCATCGCCAAAGACAGCAGTTGTCAGGTAGCCAATTTTGAGAAAAATTAATGGGCGTCCCTTTCCTATCCTTTGTATACATGTACATTTTTGTTATTCGTTGGATGTACATGTTTATTGCATGCATACTTTTTTGGAATGTGGCGTCATCTGGTCTGGCTATCTTGTAGAAGATAAAAGCTTGACTGGTATATTAGACTTATTTTTGTAATAGTTGAAAGTTTGTGGTTTGCACTCAAGAGTGAGCATAAATGTATTTATTTTGGAATTTAGAGGATGGACATTTGGAATGACCAAACGAATGTTCACCATTGTCTTAGTGACACTGCAATTTTTCTGCATTGATTACTATGCTAATGGCGTCATTTCACGTGTTGTAACCATGTATCGTTATAAAGTAATCGACTGCTTGGAGTGAAACGTATACATGTACATGTATAATGGTGATGTTATTTTTCTTTTGTGTTTCATTCCCTGACATTTGATGTTTCCTTTAGAAATTGTTTACAAGCGATCAGTATGCATCTAAGTTAATCGATAGACAAATCGATGAAGGAATGTCTACCTTAAAAGATGCATTTTTTTAAGAACTTGGTTCAACGTTCAATAACCAAGAACGTTTTAATTGTTTTTCATGGTATTCATAAATTATTTCCAGTCATTTAATGGGTTAGCACTCCAAAAAAGAACATATTGTATTCCAAATTGCTTAAGAAAGTAAAATAACGGCGAATTTTGGAACATTCTGTGTTTTCAGCTAATTTTTTGTACATTTTGTTCCTAAATGACAATGTGTTTGGATGCAGGCAGCCCAGGATAGCACCCAAGTTGTGTGTGATTGCCTAACGATGTGGGGCTTTCTAAGCATTATTCAAATATAGTCATGATTATTATAACCATCTATGTTTAATGTAACCATCAATTAATTAAAGCGAATCTATACGCTATTTTTAAACCTAGAAAGTTTCAAAAATATCATTTGCAACTTTTTTTAGTTATTTTTTTGGGATCAAAAACCCTTTATTCTTATTTAAAGATCATTCACTATCTAGAACAAGCCCTATATATGTACCTGCAATGTTAAATTTTATAAGTTATGGAGAAAATGTATTTTTAAAATTCAACATTACATGTCTAGGGCTTAATTGCTCCAGAGGTTAATGAAACTTAAGAAAATGTCTGCTGCTTTATTCTATGGAAGCCCTGCATTATTATTAATCGCAATTTAGGATATACATTTCAATTAATACATTTCATTTAAATTGATACATTTCAATTAAAATGCTTTTTAATCATGT
This sequence comes from Xestoiulus laeticollis, assembly GCA_034698905.1. Classification (NCBI taxonomy): domain Eukaryota; kingdom Metazoa; phylum Arthropoda; class Diplopoda; order Julida; family Julidae; genus Xestoiulus; species Xestoiulus laeticollis. The sequence goes on along the minus strand of JAQGCC010004320.1, from coordinate 6,888 downwards.
TAAACTGAATACTTTGAAAGGTGCTTTAATATATTTAAATTGTGCAGCACACTACAATTCAGTAAAATTTATGCTGAATCATACCTGCTTGTAGAATGTAGACGAACACATTGACATAGCTAAATGCAAAAATAACTACTAATCATTTTTATGTGCTGCAGTGTGCATTATTAGAACTACCTTCGATTTGTCAAACCATTTTTCCTCTGTTGACCTGATTTAGCCACACCCAAAGTTGTCATCACAGGTTTTTCATGCAAATATGAACATTAGATGCACAGAGGATTAATAACTATTTTGCCAATGGGTTTTTTGCCAAAAACAACATAACCAGTTCCTCATTTTGTAAGATGAAATATTTTATCTTCTCGGGTCACTACGTATAATGACGTTCATTCATTTGATATCGAAACCAATCACCCTTCAGAAACCGTTGCTAATGTGGCATTGCGTTGTTGCCTGGACCATGCTGGTCAACTTAACTGATCACTCGGCTAAGTGAGACGGATAGCTGAATGGATTCAATGGAAGCGCCGTTGCTCCTCGCTATCTTCTCCCACCCCCACATATCTAATAGGCCATTCTCGTTTAGCTTCTTTTTCAGCCGTCCTTAATGGACCTTTAATTGGCAAGGGTTGATTACGACTTGTCACCACTTAACGAGCAATTAAGTCAGTTGTCTCCCATCTGTCTCCGACTCCATCAGTCTTGCCTCGCCTTTGTTTGGCTGCATGTTGCTGCTGCTGTTGTTCTTTAGTGTTGCCTTGGATGGAGCGCCGTCACGTACTGCTGAATTTTGGAACACGTCTCAAATAAAAGATGGTGACTGATGTTTAAATAATGGAAATAATTTGTATATATACGGGCGATGCTGGTATAGGGCATTTGTGATCACTCGCCAGAGGGAGCTGCTTTGAACTCTTTACGAAATCTCGAACATGATCAGCAACTTAATCACGAGTGGGTTAATTTTCGGTTTATGCATGACAGTAATGTTGTCTTTTTAAACCTTTTATTTTTAACTTGACATGAACGGAGCTTGCTTGGATGTTTGGTTGTTTGTTTGTTTGTTTGTTTCAACATTATACATTATTCTAGGAATCACCAATGCTTCGAATCCAATTTGCGAAATCAATTTGGTCTGTAAAGTCGATAGTAAGATATGCGCATGCGCACTAAGTAGATAAAATGCGTGACCACGCAAAATTTAAAGGTACAAAACAGATAAATCCAGATATAAAAGTGACCATGCATCCGGAATGTCACCTGCATGCTGGGACATTCAGGATGCATATAAATGGTATAGCTGGTATAAGCTTAATGCACATGCCAAACAACTTAAAGAATTCGTCCGATTTTTATTTAATCGAAAACAAAATAAAATTGGTGACATATTTGACCCAATATATTTTTTTTTATTCTTCCTTTCCCGAAAAGCTATATCATGTCGTCATTATCGATCCAACATCAATAATATGTTATACACAGCAATCGTAATGCTGAACTAATTGAACCAATCATCTTGTGATCTCGAAAATGGGCTAGAAAGTATTTAATCTTAAACTAATGTATATACATGTACATTATATTGAACCATTTTAGTCAAATTTTTAACTAAAATCTCAAACAAAATCTCATCGGGGGGTAGTTTACGTTAATGGTAATTAACAACGGAATGTCGGATGCAATCTGCCCATGCGCATGCAACCTGCAGATATATATTGAATACAACGTTTGTGAGCAACCAAGCCGCGTTCCTAAAGCACTTTTTTGTTGTTGTCTCTGTTTATTTTTATTTATTTTTTTCGTAAACGGTACAAATTGCGCGTGTTTGTCTCACACTTTTGCAACTCGGCGATCAATTTTTGGTACTAGTTTTCAGAACCCAGCGTTCCAGACCCATGGTAGCGGTGTCTGGGGAGCAAACCCAGCAAAAAACAAGGCGAAATCCCTCTTGAATTTTTCCTTCTTGCCTTCTCAACCATTGTTCTTTTTTTGCGCACTTTGATCTTGAAGTATAATTTAAATCCCTAAAGACCGACGCCGTGAAATAGTATTAAATTAAGTGGCGGGTGGACGTTGCCACCCCTTAGTCTCGAAATCTATTATTGTTATTAGTAGTCTGTTCGATGAATTGATATTTCGTCGACTGCTGTTTGATTTCACCCTGGAATTGATCATTGGCAGTGTGAATTACCCGGTGTTTATCCGATTTGGCAACTTGCTTTTTATTTTAAGTCTGTCTGTCTGGGTTGACGGTACCCGCCCTCGGTCGTAATTCCGTGGTGGCCCGCAAAAGCTATAACGATCCCATGGAATGATGCATTTTGTCTTGGGAGTTATTGTTTTTCTCACTTTATTGCACTGTTTTCTTCAAGTGCACATGTATACTGCAAAAGAAATTTCAAACTGAGCCTATACTTGGCATAGCTTATGTAGATTTCTTCGTGGACGATATCGACTGAATTTAATCATGCTTTTAGCCTAGTCTGATCCACACTTTTAATGTTTTCTTTTCATTCTTGCATGATCAGGAAAAAAATGATCGAAAAAGTTTGACACAAATCGTGCTGCACCATTCAAGCTTTCGCCAATTAAACTTTTGCCCAGTTTTCTGCGCAGTGGTTCCAAAATCGTCACTGAGCAAGAACTTGGTGACGTAACACCAGTTGCAACCTCCAAATTCTTTGGGCTAAGTTGGTACATGTATTTACAAAGGCTGAGAGGAGTCAATTTCCTTTTTGACCAACACAACTTGTCTGCCTATACCCAACATTTCATGTGAAATAAAAGCATGAAGAAAAACATGTAGATAAAGCACCATTACAACATATAATTATTGGTGCAAAAATACATACAGAATATACCACAAACTCAGACGGTCCACTCAAGCTCTCTTCATGCAATTAATCAAAAACACATCTTATCGTGCATGGATAAGTTTCATAACTTGAGCACCACTTATTGTGTATACATGTACATGTAGGGAGTATTATAACATAGTTATCTTAATTATACTTTATCCTGTTGCTTTTTCTGTTTCTTCGCTTCCAATAAACCCCTGGGAAGTTTTCTCGTCCAGGACAACTCTTTATTGATGTTAGCAGTTCATTTCATTGGGAAACAATTGCAACAATGGTTTGGGGGAGTGTGTCCACACACCGAGTCGTCGTCCGTCGCCTAGAAACGAACCTTTTTAGTTGGTACATGTCGAGGTTATGTCCATTCCTTGACCTTAGTCCTGCGCCGATGTAGTTCTGCGAACTCCCTGGGAAAAATCCATGCGGAAAAGGATGCTCGGAGCGTGTGGAAGCGTGAAAAGGATTTTTTGTTTCAATTGATTATTGCACCTAACACGAAATAAGCAGTGTTCGGTTTGGAAGCTGAAAGGACATTGAGTGCAGCAATTGATATAGCATGCGTGTGACGTACTTTTTCCACCATGTCCATGACTGGACGTTGCCATATTTAATTGTTATCTTCAATTTTTCAACTGAAATAGAACGTGGAAAGTATATCATGCTGTTCTGTAAAATCAAGTTTCGGGACCAATTGCACACAAAAAGCAGTACTTTTGTTCAGTGTTTGACATTGACACTGTAAATAAAATCAATTCATTGGAACGTAATATTAGGAACATTTTGTTTGATTAGAACACAATAAAAATTAAAAATGCGTTTTGTGGTGCGTGGATTAGTGTGTATTTACCGTATTGCATTGTGTTTAGTTTTTTCCAGTATATATGTTTTGTATAGTCTAAAATTGTGTTCAAAAGTTTTTATTGTTCTGTTATATTATAGTTTCTTCCAGCGCAATGAGATATATGTATAGAACGCTTTATATTAAAGTGTTCTGTCATGAATTGATGTTCAGTATTTTTATAAGAACTATATAACAGGATGAGGCACCAAACTTGACTTTTGCCAATAACATGTAGCATTTCACTGAAAAGTGATTCAAACCGAATGTGGTTGGGATGAACAGGGAATGAAAACACCAGTATTTATTATAAATGAAATTAATGACGCTGCAGGTCATTTAAAGATGAAAGCTATATTTTTCGATGGCAACCCTTAATTTTCACATACATATTCTGATATGACCTAATGTTTTCCCATGATAGTGGAGAATTGTGCATGGTCAAGCAATAGCAATGCATTGTTGATATCGTTATGATATCACACATGTAGTGTCATTAATTTAAGTAGGCCTAACATTATTTCATTATGATGTTTTCATCTAGCTAGCTCCGTCATTCCAGAAACATTTTTTGCTCGTATCACTTTATGACCATGATGCATTGTTTTGATGTTATTGGCAAAGGTTATACGTTTTGTGCCTCACCCTGTATGATACTTCAGCATGTTATATAAGTGCTAAGTATAAAGTTTTTCTTTGTGTTTCCAATCCATCTAGGCTCATCCTATACTCTTTTCTTAATTATAAATTATAAATAAAAAATATCACTGTTTCTTCTGTTCGTCCTTGTGTGTTGTAACCATGCATGCATTTGCATACAACAACATGCAGTGCAAACAAGCAATCAAGATTCTTGATGATTGCGGAGTGGAAATATGGGACATGCACATATAAACTTTAATATAAAGTGCAATTAAATTTCATTTTTCAGGCAATCCTGGAATTGCCAATCCCAAAGTCGACATTTTTTGAGGTCATTGCGGAGAAGCTATCTGATCACACGTTATTAGTACATTGTATATATACCCCATACAAAAGCTGCGAAGTTTATAATTGGCTGCGCAGCATAAGTAGCCTGGTGTACATGCAGGCACCTTTAGCATGGCTAAATTTGGGTACCTTGAATGCATGCATGTAGTTTCATTTTTACTTTTAGTCAAAAATTTTAAGCTTAAGCCCCAGGCCAAGACTATTAATAGTCTGGCCTGGGGCTTAAGCTAACTAGGTTAACGCGCGTTTGGCTAGCCTCAAACAAGGCTTTTAATTACAAAAGAATTTTCGCACGAGATATTAATGTGCAAATTTATAATTGTAAAATTTAAATTAAATTCGATGCCCTGTTTGAGGCTAGCCAAACTCGCGTTAACGGCCTAGTCTGGCCTGGGGCTAAATGTATAAGTTTCAATGGACATTTCAATGTCATTTTTCAACCATAAGCGGGATTTTATTCTTTTCTGAGCATTCTCTCTAGCTCTTACCACACAATTTTTTAGAACTGTGGTTCTAAAATTCAAGTTGTACAGTGTTTATAAACTAATACTGTATAAAGTGTAGTGCTGACAATTAACCGTAGTGTTAAAATTTGGTCGGCATAATTCTATATATACTTTTCAAGTTTACACTAATTTGCCACTGTTGCTTCTCATATAAAATCATGAATCGTTTATGCGTGTTATGATGTTTTGAAACAAATCCTATACATGTATTTTACCAATTGAGCCTCTATGCATTTTTTGGGAATAATCACCGAAAAGGACAGTATTAATTAGTCCATTAACTTTTGAGTGTCGGACTTCATTAAACTGATGGTCAAGCTCTATAGAAGCATTTTTCTGGAGATCTTTTGTCCCTTCTAGCAGTCGTGCAATTTTTCAGATCGATCCCCATGCCAGTCCATCGATATTTCGTGCGGGGAAAGTGACCACCCTCGTCCGGCATCTCCGACTTAAAAAAAACCGCTTCATTCTCCCCACCAAAAGCAGAATTTAAAATGAGTCGCTTTAAGTGAAATTGAAGAGGGGGGTCAGCACGAGAGGGTGGACGGGCAACACCTCCGAAAAAGGAGTAGCCCACGCTGCCCCGCCCGTTTCCCGCGCCGTGCACGGCCACCCCGTCACCAGCGCCCTCTGCCGTCCGCCCCCCTGTTCGCATATGCGAGCGAGGTCACGCCCAAAGCCCAACGCCGATTGGCTGCGGCCGACGCCGATCGATGAGTCGCGCGGCCGCCGAGGGTGCGCCCCGCGCCGGCGTAGCATAATGCGAGTGCGGGCGGTTGGAGACGGACGTGATAACGCTCCATGCCAAGCGGTGGACGGCCAAAGCAAAAGCACGGAAAAGCGCCCGCAGACGCTGCCGTGTGTCCGAGGGTGTCGCGCCGCCGAGCGAGTAGCCTCTGCTCGGTCTTCGAGCTTGATCGGAAAAGTGCGGTGTTCTCCCGCGTCCAGCCGACGACGAGGGCCAGGCCGGCCAAATGTGCAGCAGCGTGGCCCATCTGCCCGGGCCAACGAGCTGGCGAATGCGTGCCGAGCCACCAGGTGGGGATAGGCGCTTTAGCCGAGGTTTGAATTTCATCTTGTGCCGTGTTTTGTGTGTGTGTGTTCCGTTCGTTTGGTGTTCGGGTTCCCCGGTGTCTGTCCAGTCTGAATGGGGGGAGAGGGGGCTATAGCGTCGCCGGGGAGCATAGCGTAAGCTTCAGCACGTTGAGGAGAATTGGGCGTACTAGTTTATAAGTAGGCCTACTTGGAGCGGGCTAAAAATAACGGCTTGCCATACTCGAGTTTTTAACCCGGGTTAGTTTTGGCCACATTTTCATGTTATCGTTTTTGGACATTTAATTTGGCGAAGTTCGCAAAAAGTCTCATATTTTTTTTTCTTGGCCTGCTTGTCCTTTATGGAATTCAAACGTAAATTTGGCTAAGCATAACCAAATTATGCGTTACATAAAATTGGCCATATGTAATGTACCTATAATCGACTTTTAAACTGGTTTCACATTCACGAGACTTCAATTCATCAATCAAAAATTCAATTTCGTATTTTTTGAAGTAATTTACTAACGAATAGTGTGGCCAGTCAGTAGAGGGATTGAGCGCGCCTCCATTACCGTCAACTGATTTACCTTAACAAGAACGCATTGGAAAAACATACAGTGCTGTCAATGTGGTTAGCATTAAGGGAGCATTAAAGGAG